>JAKRRZ010000386.1:0-22106 GCA_022627015.2 Podosphaera aphanis | reverse complement strand
CTCTGTAACCTAAGTGGGAGTAATTAACAACTCCTCACTTCTGTTGACAGACTCTTATCATCCCACTCGACGTCTCTCGTGATATATTCTACCAAGGCTTATACCTTGAAGCTTGATCTCCCACACTCTACTACAAAAGCTATAATAACCCGATATGAAACCCATTTTCATTTGATAATTATTGTGTGTTTACTACAAACAGACAATAATTGATGGGCCGATATTAGTTTGTCTGACGCGTCATATTGATAAGGGTGAAATGTCATTCTCACAGCAATCTTTTTACTAACAATTCACGAAGACCAGCGGGTGAAAGTTTACGCCACCCATGCTCTCTTGAGAGACAAACAAAAGTCGAGGATCCTGGGAGGCAGCCGCATTCCTCCCTTCAGCATGCTTCGCTGCCGCTGGCTTTTTCATATGATTAGGAGGTGTCACTGATAGACTGTTTTATATGTCTATTCTTGCTTTCTTCTGGCCTTTACGGGCCACGATTGCCCGAGTGCTACCGTTCAATTGTGGTTTTTGTGGCAAGTTTTGCTGCCTCGGATGAGTCCCATGTACAGAAGTATTGGAAAGATGTGAAACAAGTGGAATAGCTGGGGTTGCTACCGCTACAGCTTTTTTTGATCCTTTAGTTTTAGATGTATTAGTACCTTTAGCTGGCCGAGAATGTGATGGGACTGGAGGATTTTGTGGAGCGTCAGAAGCAACAAAGAGGGATACTGACTGATGGACATATGTCCTCAGAGCATTGGCCTCGCCTTTCAGATTTTCGCCTTGGAAACTGGGTATGGTACTATCAATGTTACTGATTACACTTGTACAAATCATCACTCGAGTTTGCCGGGCGCGTTCACGTAGCTGCCTTGCCGCAATTATCTTAGAGATCTCATGAAGCAGCAAAGAGTCGGTATTTTCAGGGCCATGGTCTGTGTTTTCTGGAAAGGCATCCGTGAATACGCGTTTCGATGGAGGGATAGGTTGAAGGATGTGCCTGTTGCCTACTGCAGAATTGGTTGCAGCCGGGGATGATAAAAACTATGATGACGCGAAAGGGGGGAAGGGGAAATCTTCTAGTCGTCGTAGAAGCTGAGTTCTCCATAACGTCGTCCATGAATTCATGACTGATTAGGGTTTCACAGTGAACCGGTTTCTTTCAAAAACCACGGATTCTTCGTCAAAAAAACATGCCGAAAACTCATTCGCGTAGCTATTTCGGGAAGAAACCACGGTTTTTAAATAAAAAACCAGTTAACTGGGAAACCCCCAGATGTGTAAGTTCCGTGAGACTTTGATTAGGTGACAGTCGCCTTAGCGAGTAAATCGGGAGTTTATTGTTCCCTATCCGACACTAGCCCAGGTGTCTTTCTTGGAGTGGCAGTTGATGAGAATGAACGACTGAAGATAGCAAGGCGTCTGATTATTCTAATTAGATATTTCAAATATATTTTTCTGACATTAACTGACTCAATTTATCACTCTGCTCTCGTAACAGTGACAACTGTGTTCACCCATTGCAAATTACCACATCCACAGTGTGCATGTTAATGCTGTCGTTCTCAATCCAAAGGACTAGACCTAATCGATTCGAAGATGCTTCTTCTCGACTATCAAAATATTTTGATACAGTCTGTTCTTACTGAGAGGCTTTCTGGGTATGACTTCTCTGAAGATAAATATCTTTACTCACCAACTATCGCAGGGCACCTCCCACCAACATTGACCAAACAGTATCCGACTTTGATGGAGTTACATTTCATATCTCCACACCTGAATCTAAATCAAAAATCCTAATTTCGATTCGCGTAAGCTGTTATGATGAGCTGATAAAATACGGCGCACAGCAAGTACTCGAGAGAGAATATGGGCCTTATGTGGTGACGCCGGAGCTAGGCTATAATTTCTCTGTTCAGATAAACTTAGCTGATCTTCCAGACGGAAAAGGCAAGCCACCAGTCTCAAGGCTCTCAGCGTCAAGAACTGACGTATGAACTTCCAGAAGCTAGAGACGATTTAATTAGGAGAATATCCCTCTTGAAGCGTAACGCAATGGCTGCGCCTTTCGAGCATGCTTTTGATGAACATTATGTTTTGGCTGAAGAGGCTTCAAAATTCACGTCAGAAGAAGCGCCTCAGGGAATCAGAGAAGGAGGCGATGTTAAGGCCATTCATTACCGCGATGAGGAAGCTATATATATTAAGGCTAGCTATGATAGAGTCACGGTTATTTTCAGTACTTTATTCCAGGATGAAACTGACAAGATCTTTGGCAAAGTTTTTATTCAAGAATTCGTAGACGCCCGAAGAAGAGCAATCCAAAATGCTCCCCAAGTTCTATTCATGACCGATCCACCCTTAGAGATCCAGTCAGTGGCAGGTGTTAATAATAACAGAAATGGGGAGGTTGGCTACGTAACGTTCGGTGTGTGGAATCTAAAGTCGGCGACTGATGACATTTTATTAATGAGTACAGTGTTGTTCCCCAGACATCTTACACGACAACGACGAGATGAGGTTATTTCTCATATTCAAACTTTCCGAGATTATTTTCACTATCACATCAAAGCGTCCAAGGTAGTGCTCTTATCAATATTACCTTGTGGGTGCTAATATCAAATAGGCATACATTCATTCAAGGATGCGGAGAAGAACTGCAGATTTTCTACAAGGTAAGTCTCGCCATAATTGCTTGTGTCTGTTGGCTAAAAATATCCATAGTTCTTCGACGAGCCCGTCCTGAAAACGAAGAAAAAGAGAAAAAGACTGCTAGTGGGCGAACGTTTAAAATCCAAGGAAATTAGGGAAAATCATATTCATAACGCATTATGAAGATCTTTTATAAATTATTGTTGTATATTCAGCCAGTAGCTTTGGTCACCTATAACGGTGATTAAATATTCAGTAGGATGGTTAAGAAGTCGACGTTAGGAATACTCAAACCCACGACTAATTTACAGATATCGCGCCAATTCAGAAATCTCTCGATATCTGTCTACCCTCAGCCGTTAATAACAACCAAAGGGAAAATTGCAAACAGCATTTGCCATCTGAACATGCTTTCCCAAAAGGCTCTTATCTACTACAATAAGTGCCCTCTGGCCCAGCATGATTAAAATTCCGGGGATAAAGAATCTAAGTCGTACTCGTATCAGATCGATATTTTTAATTTTGTGAATACTTACCACCACCCGTATCTAGTTCTCCAGGATCCTTCACAAATCCGAGGTTTATCCCTCTCGATCAAAGTCCGAAAGCTATTTCACAAATTCTGATTCTCGCTGAACAGATTTGATAGAAGCTTAATTCTATGTATTCTGTTAACAAGTTACTACCCACATCTCAGTAAGTCTAGGATAAGGACAAAAGCTCTCTGAAAAAGCTTCTAACTATCCCAGTCATTCTTGAGAATCCTTTTTAACCTGGATTTTAATTCTTCAACTACCGACACTACATTTAGTGCAAGTAGTTATAGAAGAAGAGTACTTGATAAACCAGGTATATACACATCATCCAAAATTTTATACTCACGAGCCAAGAGAACTACTTAAAAATTTTTCCAATCGTAATTTAATGCCTATCAGTATCCTTTCAAACATTTTGGCTCGCGAATTTAGAAGGGAAGATAACAGATGACGCGTAGAAATTGACAGTAGGCTATTTCAATAGCCAATGTATCTATCTACCTCACGCGGTCACAGCTGTCAATACAAGGCGGAGACTTCAGCTTAATGAGAAGCACCATCTTAGTAATGGCAAAGTAAGAGAAAAGACCAATGAGACGTACTAACATCATCGTTCCACTACTCTAAATTACTCATTTTTTCTTCTACGTGATATCAACGTTAGTTTATCCGCTTCACTCGTTCTTTACTTCTCGAAGAGGCATCGTACCAATTTGCGGCATTTTCCCAGTAAAAAAAGAGCACTCTGTTCGAGAGAAACTTTGCGTGGCAAAATGGACATTCAAGCAGGAACTAAATATTCCAGTCAAGTCTATGTCTGCTTCGGGTGCCGTATCCTCCAGACAACCAATGTATCCGGCAAGGTATCGGATCCCCAAAGCTACATGTACATGATATATAGGCTTTTTGGCACGATGTGCGCGAGCCACAAATTCTTCAATTCTTCTAGTAGCTGAGGCTTCGCCCTATAGCTCGAGAGTCTTTGGAGTATAAGGGATAAAACAGGCTGCCGACTACCATCCTCTCGAACTCTATTCAGGAGATACCACGCATGCCAACAAGACTTCCTTCGTAATCGGTGCACTCTGCCCAGGATGGTGACGATGACAGTTTCGCCACCGAGCGTCGTGGATGTCAGGGTGGTGCGTATGGCAGTATCAACGACGTCCTCGAATCGAAACATCTCCTCGACCGTGTACGTTGGAATGTCGCCGTCGTCTGGCATGACGCCGTCTGTGAAGCAGCTGTGTCAGCCGACAACCGCCAAGCTACCCATGCGCACCAGTTTGACGGTATCTTTGCTGGTGCGCCAGTTCGTCGTCAACACGGCACATCCTGGACTGAGGACGTTTTGTCGGAAGACGTCATTGTCTTGGCTAGTGGTGTTGTCGTAGAGGGACTCGAAAAGGTGCGTTCAACGCGGCACGCCCGGTTTGACGGCGGCATCTTCCGCACGCGCCTCAACATAGGATGCCGTCACGAGATCACTGTGGTCCGGCAGGGCATTTTTATCCCGGCACAAGCGAATGACCGAGGCCAAGTCCGCGAGGTCTACAGCATTAGACCACAAGTAATCCATCTTTCGCCATAGATGGTGTCCATAACGTGTTTCGCTCGGATTGCCGCGCATTTTATATGCTCCGGTCTCCACTGGACCGATACCATTCATCACATAATACTGATGGTCCATCATGAAGTGAGGCACTTGAATTATGGTGAAACAGTCAAGAGCCGCTAAGTGAACCATGTCTCCTTTTGACTCGAAGCCAGTACCCCTTGTATCTACATTTTATTACTCTCCCACGGATAAGAACGAAATTTCAAATAATTAAGCTGTTACATGTATTCAGCTTCAACGAAGACTTGCAACTTTCTTTGGCAACTTGGAAAATCCTCAGGGGTACATGAGCTTTTCGTCGTGCTGCAAACGCTACAGATGGCAGACCATGGGAACGTTAACACACGGGTAGCAAACTATATGGCATGTTTTAGACTATTCCACCAACGGTCGTAGATAGAGTGAATCGAAGCAGAATCGTGGTCCCGGCCGAATGTTGGAGGTTCAACAGTTTTGGGAAATATGCCGAAATAGTGTCCGTTATAATTGAAGGGGAAGGCAGGCAGTTGTGACAATTCGAGATAAAAACGGGAGGAGTGAAGGACTCCGGAATCTTTGGTCAATTGCAATTCAGAATACATTTGTCTCGGCCCACTTTAAATCTACAAAAATCTATGCGCGCCACCACAGACCCTCAGGAAAAAAAACATTAATTTAATGTTTCTATACATTAAAATAATGTGTGCAGAAAAAATACATTAGATTAATGTTTACATACATTAAATTATTGTTTGTATACATTAAGTTAATGCTTATATACATTAAAATAATGGATGGCACACCACACAATAAATTAATGTATATATACATTAAAAAGCCATCCGGAGGGTCCGTGGTGGCGAGCCACCCATAATCTACACCGGCGAAATGCACATCTTGAAATTTGTCTCTAAGTACATGTATCCGACATTGTATCTAATCATGAACTACATAACTTCAGCAACATCACAGCCTGAGAACAGGAAACGCCATAATCGGTCTAGATTCGGTAAAAACTATGATAGGAATATGTTACGCGTTTAGGTAAATTACAATATCATTCACTATGTAAGAGCTGTGTTGATTACTTTGATTAATGCCCTCTTTGAAATAATGCAGATACTAGAGCTAAGTAATATAAAAACTGTCGGCAGGAAGCCATGCAGAAGTTAATCTGCCACGTATAGAAGGCCCAAACAGAACCCGTAGTGAATCTGAATCGATAGAGTCCTTCGCGCTACATCTGTTAGACAGTCGTGCGAGTTCTTTGTGGACGTGTGCTGGGGACGATTAGGTTAAGATGAAGCCGGCTGAGACACGCGTGGATGAATAGGAATCCCTAAGGAAAGACTGCGAATCTTCTTGACTTTTTCACATTGGAAAACATATGAAGCATTTATAAAAGGCACTGCGTGAAGGTGAAGGATTCGACTCTGCCAGTCTATAGCATGTTTGAATTGCTGTAATTAGATGAGGAAGAATTTTTTTTTTTTAAATCATTCTTGTGTATGCAGCCTGAAGCTATGACACGTATGATTACGGAAGGTGTGTTTCTCATAGAATGACTCATTTTGACGTTCTGGAACACTCATACTCAGATTTGATTTGCAGATACCACTACGAGGATAACGTCTTGCGACATGTAACCTCTTCCGTGAATACCCACCACAGGGAAAAGCGGGAAAAACCAATGGTTATCTGAGTATGCTTTCATCAAGCTATGAGAAAAACACCACCGCGAGAGACTGTGGTTAACGGGTCTTACTGGATTCGAACCAGCTTTCTCCTGTCTCGAGTGTGGCATTTGTCCAAGCTGCCTAGAGTCTACTCGTGAGAACGGCCAGGACGGTGTACCACTGCACCATCCGACCCGAGTTCCTCGATCATTGTGCGGGACGGGTCTTGGTTCTTCATCACTCTGTGTCACTTCACTTCACGTCACTAGAATGGATGATGCGCTTGATAACATCTCTTTGGTCACAAGGTTACGAGACCCAGGACAGCGCCTTCCTGTGGTGTCGTGCAGAGTGGATGATATTCGTAACGGATCGGTCCGAGCAGGAGGGAGTGTGTTCGGTGATCGTGAGACAGCAGAAGCGTCGCTCTCTCGGAGCTGCTACTGCGATGGTGTGAGAGAGGGGAAACGTGGGAATTCAACTCAGGACGATGAGTAACCTGTGATTATGAATACCCCAAGTCGTATCCTTCATGTTGCTGAGTATATGTTCGTGACATGTGGGATCAGTTTCTTGAAATTGTCTGTGTACCAAGCCGCCATACATACAAAAATGTTCGTTGGTCGAGAATTGGGCCGCTTGATAGATGCAAACAAATGTACCTCCAGGGCTAGCGGCGTATTGAAAATGATTCTACGAGAAATTCGTGTAGTTTTATACGCGTCAAATATATGAATTTATGAACATGATGATCTTCAATACCCCAGTAGCCCTGTACATGAACATTTAGAGGTGCGTGCCCTAATCAGGCCAACACGTCCACATCTCTGAAAGACTGACTAAGCTCCTCCCGCCCAGACGCTATTGGTCGGTCCGTCGAAAGATCGAGCGCCAGGGATGGTGCGTCTCGGTCGCGACACAAAATTGGCCTTATTTGTGAACGACTACTAGTCTACCACGAACTTATGAAGTTCAATTCTGCGCATATAGAAGATTAGATAAGTATCTATCGCTACAAGGCTTCTCGATTGTCCGAATTTGAATTTATGCCTTTGGTGTAAAGTTGTCGGCGATGGAAAATTGTTATTATTATATGGGGAATCATCCAGACTGGCCGAGGACCCATAATTATTTGGCACAGAATTTCAGAGTCCTGACCTTCGCTTACGTGATCCCAAGTATCTTTGAACCACTACCTACCTGCCTACGTACGGTAATAAGTGTCACTACTTGAAATGAAACAGCTTACTAATGTTGATTTTGGAAAGCGATGTGAGGCTTATTCATGAGGCTATCCTCTAGAACCTTTCGCCCAGCCTTACATCATCGCCTTCCAAAGCAACATTAGTAAGCTGTCTCATTCAAAATGACGCCTCAGGCCGCTATGAAAACATCTGTTTCATTTCAAGTAGTGACACTAATTACCGTAGGTAGGTAGGTAGGTAGGTAGTGGTTCAAAGATACTTGGGACCATGTAAGCGAAGGTCAGGGGGACACGGTTAGTACGATTAAACGATTTCTCGCGCCGTCCCTCCATCTAACAATCTCTTCTCTGCATCTTGCATCGGACGGGCCAATGCTGAAGAAAGACACCTTCTGACGGAGCCATTTACGATCACGTGGAAAGAAAGCATACTAGAGCTCCAAGTGACCCCGCCCAACCCGCCTTCGTTGCGCAACGCAGCTTCATGAACATGATGTCAGTGTCTCCGCCAGCTGCTGCTGCCACTACCGCCAGCGGGATGAACCCACGGATAACCGAACTCGCCCCGACGTCGACGAGACTGGCGCTGCGGTACCGAGGAGGAAGTCCCCCCCGCCGCGCCGCGCCCGAGACTGCTAACAGCGCCGCAGGCGACGGTAGAAGATCTAGACCCGCCGGCGGCCTTCTCGTGCTACCCGACGGACCTGATCGCGCACGCCCTGCTGACAGCCTTTGAGCGCGACTACACGCACCTGACCGTCGTGGCCGCCAGCACCCGCGCCCTGCTCGGCTACCTCGCCATCCCGCACCTGCGCATCCTTCTCGCCGCCGGCCAGTGTGCCGAGACCGACCCCGTCGCCCGCGCCATGATCAAGTTCCACCGCAAGGACCGCGTCTACCAGGTCATCACGCCCCAGACCCCGCTCGAGGACCTCGAGCGCTTCTTCGTCGACGGCGCCGGCCACGGGCCCCAGGACTTCGCCGTCGTCACGGACGAGAAGCGTCGCTTTGTCTTGGGCGTCGCTACCCGCACCGACCTCGAGGAATTCGCCAAGCGCAGGCCCGCCTGAGGCGCCCGCCCATGATCATCGGGTGGTGGGATGAGACGTGCATGTCCAGCGCCTCGGGAACCTGAGGGGAACGAGTTGTTGGGCCCTCCACAACACAGCGAGTCAAAACTACACACGAGGAAGACGTGACGGAATCTCCACTCCATTTTTAGAGCAGACACTACTTCACTTAGCTGGTCTATATTTTCCATAGATTTAACCCGGACCATTCATCATCTGATCACGTAGCGCACCAAACCAGCAAGTCGAGACGCACACAAAGCATCTCTGGTCTCACCTAAGGTAGACGTGCCGGTATAAATTTGTTTATTACGGATCGTATTCAAGGAGCAGGCATAAGAAGTGATCCACTGATATTGGGCATGTAATCAGGTTACAGGCTGCTAGGAATTAGACAAGTGAATCGGGAGACCTCGAGAACGCAATTATACGCTGAAAGAATCTTAAAATTTATATTATGCCCCCTAGTAATACAATAAATTGCGCCCCCAACTCATGTCTGACCTCCCCCCACTCCCCCAAAATTTCCAGCTCCTAGATAACAATTCCCAATTCGGGCCGGTCGATCTTATCATCCTCCACGTTAGGGTAGTACGGAACCATGGCGTCGCCGTGTAGAACGTAAATTTCGTTGTAGATGCGAAAGTACGGGACCCGAACTTTCCGAGCTGGATGGAAAAGACCTGCCCAAACGTAATTTAGGGTCAGTCCGGGTCCAATGGCCATGTTGATACCGATAATCGCTTCGATGATCCGGTCAATCACGTGGGGACTGGTCTCGAAAAGATTGGGCCAGAGAAGATTGAGCAGATGCAGCATGGCGTCTTCACATCCCAGCCCGACAACGCCGAGCGCGACGTGCTTCACCACTGAGGCCGCTGTTTGCCGATGTACTTGATCACGATCAATCAGAGCATCCTCGAGCAGTGGAGTAACAGCATATACGTAATCTTTGGCCATTTCACCAATGTATTCGAAGAGAAAAGATAATGATTTAAGAACACCGTTTTGAACGTTTAACTCTGGCACGCGGTATTCATTCATGAGGGCTGGTAAAACGGTGAAAGGTGCGCACGTTTCAGCGACAATACCGATGGCCACTGCAGTACAGACTCGAGACTGTCGTTCTTGTACTCGGAGATTGTTGAGGAGAGTCGTGAGAACATCCTGAGGGCCAATAGCCTTGGCAATGAAGCCGAAAGTGTTATTAGCTGCTCTTCGGATACCCTTCTTATGGGCCTTGAGCATGTCGAGAAGTTCAAAGCAGATCCGCATCCATTCCCGGGCATTTACACTTTCGGGGCCACGATCCGCAATACGACCAACGAGGTCAATGGTATTCTCTTGGACTTTTTCATGTCGATTTCGTAAGATAGGGGTGAGACGGGGAAGTAGGTCTTTGATGGGTGGTTGCATCTGGCTAATACCAACGACAGTAACAATTGAGCGTAAAGCGCCAAGTATCGATCCGAGTACTTCTGGATATTCTTCTCCTAAAAATTCGTAGAGTACAATACCAAGCTTCCCCATTAGGGCATCTTCTCCACATTGCTTCATGACCATTGCGATACGAGAGATTAAATCAGCAGCTTGCTGTCGAACTGTGGCTGATTTGTTATTTAAACGCCAAAGAATTGTACTGACAATTTGAGGGAGATAGGGTTTGCATCGTGTTCCGAGTGCATTGACCACAGTTCCGAATCCATTAAGCATGACAATATCTTCTACACTTTGTTCTTGAAATGAGTGAAGGATTCCATCGATCAGTCGTTCTTCAAGTCTTTCACCAATATCGGCTGCACCTAAACTTGCAATGACTTTTTCGACTGTTTCTACCGTCATCTTTCTGTAGGCCTCACTTTCATCTTTAAGGTTATTCACAATCCTTTCAGCAATTTCACCTACGCCGACTTTTTGTCCAAGGTCAACAGTAGTTTCTACCACTTGCCTGTAATTTCGTTTATCCAAAGCCATGCGCCGAACCCAAAAACTTTTGAAAAATTCGTCGAGAACGTGTTCTTTCAGGTAGCCTGCGGTGACTCCGTCTGTCCCTGAACATTGCGAAACAACTTTAAGCACGACTTTTTTCATTTCTTCATCAGGAGAAGAGAATTCCCTCAGTAAAATTTCCATGATTTGACCGGTATAGTAATTTGCATACTCTTCATCCATGAGTGGAATTATATAGCCCACAGCTTTCAGGAAACCAGCAAGTCCTTTTCCTCGTTGTTTACGGGCACCTGTCCAGAGAGGGTTAAGAATGTCATCAAAACTCTCAATACCGTATGGATTCGCTGCTTCCGCAAGTGCTGCAATCGCCAAGCTGGTTACAGTTCGGACTTTAGTCTGATCATCGTTTAAATTTCCGCCGATACAGTCGACGAGCCCTTTGAGATGTGGAAGTACTGCACATCCCATAAGAATAGGAATCTGTTGTACAATTTTAACACCAGTGTGTCGAGCTTCCCATGATTTTTTACTCCGACAAACAGCTCGCAAGAATGGAAGTAGAGCTGGAATGCCCAATGCTGATGCCACAACAGCAAAAGCTCTAGCAGTTGTGTTCCTAACGTACTCATCAACGTGATCAATATCGGGTCTCATGATACTTATCATGTGTGCAAGACCGGCTGCTTTACTTAAATTTGAGATGATTTCTCGGCCTTCAACTCGTGCATAATAGTCTTGATCAATGAGTAAAGGCTCGATGACAACCAAAATTTTATGTACGTATGGTCTGACCAATTCATCTAGCTTGTATAATACTCGATCAATGACTTTAACCAGCAAATGTCGTTCCTGATCTTCTAAACTTTTTTCCATAAGCAAAGGTAGTATCTGATTAAATAGTGGTCCGGCTCCAAATTGTTGTGCATTATCAGTGAGTTGACGAAGGGCTGTTTTTCTCATAGGTGGAGTTCCATTTTTCACTTTCAAGAGTAATCTCATTATTTTTCGCTCTTTAAGCTCTTCCACGCTCATAGTATTCTCATCGCTTCCATCGGTGAGTTTCCCAAAGTATGCCATATCCTCTGCCTTAAAAAATTGTAGATCTCCAACGCCAGGAATCTCACTTGGAAGTGATTTGCCTAGTATTCTATCACTATCAGGATCCTGCATCATGAATCCACCGTACCCTCCTATAGGTGTTGGAGTTGCCATTATTTTCTGCGACGCAATCCGAATTGGAGCGTAGCCTGGTGGAGGATCGAGGATTTTGTAGCCTTCTGAGGGCAGCATCATATCTAGCTCTTCGTCAGATAGTGGCGCGTTTCTTGTGGAGATATCAGTTCCGAACGTGGTGGGCATAACAGGCCCCCCCATTTGCAAAGGATGGATTGGGGTAGCTAGGCCCTGATTTCCGATAGGAGTTGCAGCTGGTGCTTGATCCCACCTAGATCGCCTTCGAGGAGTTTCCTGTGCGAGCGGGCCTCCAATAGCAGGTGCTTGATCCCATCGTGATCGTTTCACTTTCCCTTCAGCAGATTCTGATGTAGCGGTAGATTCAGAGTCAACGTCCCAGCGTTTTTTTCGTTTTCGCCCAGTCGTTGTCACATCCACGGAAGCAGTATCCTTGTTGTCCTTCTCACTTTGGGGCTCACCGCTGTCTAGGGCTAAGGTCGCCTTTGGGTGCACTGTATCACTGCTGCTTCCCTTTTCTTCGATCGCCCTCCGAACTCTCTCTTCTTCTCTTTCTAACTCTCTTCGTGCCATGATTTCACGATAGCTTTCCCCATGTTCGGTTGTTCCTTCTTTCTCGCTCGATGCGAAAGCGTCGGCCCTGGTCGGTGTGAGCGCGCGATTCAGGCGGCGCTTCTGATAATCGGTTTCACGATCCACGATACGTGCGCTCTTTTCCCGACCGAGAAGGATGTCTTCTTCTTCTACTCCGGTTCCGTGTGCAAATTCATGGATTTGATCCTTTGAAGCAGTGTACTGGCCAACAAGCCGTCGGGTGGTGTCTTCGGTCTCCTCATCTTCGTCATCATCTGCCACTGAGATGGAAGTATTGTAGCCAGCAAATTTATCGTTTCCTTCTCGTTCATAAATGGTAGTATCGAAACTTTCCGTAAGAGAAGCCTTGGTCGATACATCAGTTCGTTGAGTTGATGGATCAAATGTCTTTGATCCCTTCTTACCAGCAGAAATTGCATTCCGCTCGGCTTGGAGCTTCTTAATAGTTTCGAACTCAGCGTCAGACATTTTAGAGGTGCTGAATGCCTTCGTAGATTGAGTCCTTGAAAGTACGCGTGGTTCCAACGTTACAAAATCAATAATGACTCAGCCTGTGATTAGCGCGACAGTCAGACAAGTCACCCATACGATTGGCCCAACAAAGACAATGAATACCGATGGCTTAAATCAATTGCTGTGATGACATTGCTCATCAAGCTCTGCTAGTCATTTGAAAAAGCTGTACTGACGCATAAATTACTAAGATCTGAAGTGATATCATCTCTAAACCTTGCAAGTTTGGACAAATTTCGTCTAACTACATTTGGCATAAGCATTGATGGATTTGGGACTACCATATCTTCACGCTGTATCTCTTCTCAAGCAGCATCAGCAAAAGCTTTTCGTTATGATTCTGGAATATTGAATATAGGTGTGCACGAGGGAATCATCAATCACAGCAAAGTATAAACAACCCGTATCAAGTCTTGCTTGAGTTATAAGAGGGAATGCTGCTAAGTAATCTATCAACAACGGACTGATAAAATCACTAGCTTTCCTGAAGAATCCCCGCGTTCACTCTCAAGAGCGACGTGTTGTAGAGAAGCTCGTTTCCATGCTCCTCTAACATTCCTGCCAGCCCTAGTCGAACTCTGGGCTGGCGTCTTCTGCGGAACCTTGGGCTGGCGTCTTCTAATAGCGCCCCCACTCTGCAGATCTTACACACAATCTGCCCGGCATCAATCCCTGAGGTTCCTTCTTTGATCATCATGACACTCTAGGTACTAGTATTTGTCGAATCGTTACCTACAGCGTTAACTACTTCCGATGGTATATGTTAGCCCGGCCTACCCTATTTCCCTCTGATCTACCAGACCCGTTTGTCATTGGTATAGTATCCATTATTCAAGAACTTCTTGGTATAGCTTGGTGAGTTTAGGACTGAAACACGTGAACTAGAACTTGAAATGAGAGTTTGAATGCATGAGCTGGATACTTGTAAATTAATATTATTAGAATATTCATCATGATGACTCCGAAGAGCATGAAAAATGTGGACTTTATTGTGAGCCAGAGTTTCAAGTCTGTGTCGACTTAATGCCGATTAGTTACTTGGATGGATTTAGTGTTACTTTTGTGTAGATTAAGTAGATTATAGTGTTTTTTTCTCTTTACTATTTGATTTAATATGATCTCGCAGTCTCTGCCAGACTTCCCACTCATCTGTTTCTGATTTCCATGCCCAGACTATAGCATAATGCCTGGCAAGCATTTGCCATTCTTCAAGTTCATCTAAGCCTTCCAAAAGATCAATTCTTTCCCTCTCTCCCACGGGCACCCACTCGTCCCAAATCTTTTCCATCGTTTCTGCCTCACATCCATTCTTCGGGTATTTATCATTAAAGCCAAGCTCTTTCAGTCGTAGCTTTTGATCATTGAGAGATTTATAGTGATTGAGGGACGGCATCACAATATTCCTGGAAGCCAGATTCGTGACCATCATTTTCCCAAACGAGTCATCTGTACCGATAGGTTCATACATTATTATACCAGTCGATTTGACCTTGTCAGTAAACCATCTGATTAATTGGCTAGACTCAAGGACGTCCATATAGCATAGACAACACTCAGATAGTATCAATGTGGGAATATCAAATCGAAGGGCAGTGAACGATTGGACAGATTCTGATGTAATTATCTTCCGAAGGTCGCATGGATGAAAACAATAGATGATCTCCTGTGCATTGCCTTCTTGTCTGACAAATCCCCACTCTTTCGGTTCAGAATGTCCTTCCAAAGATTGGAGCGTTGGCCATGGATACTCGAAGTTGTAACATGTAGACAATGAAGAATTGCCCATCACAGTACACATCTTGGCCTCCGAGACGGAAGGAAAGTCGAATTCATGATATATTACATTTGTATGTCGATTCTGCTGACGTAGTCTAAAGTATCTGGTATCAGTGCCTGCGCCGAGGGAGATGATTTGTTTTCGCTGAGTATTCTGGGGTAAGTCATCCGGAGCTAGGAAGATGTTGATGAGAAGATCGATGGCGGTTGTTCGCACATAAGTTCCTGTGCTTGTAAATGAATAAATAGTAGACGAAAAGTAGCGGCGAGAAATGCTTCACATACCGCGATTAATCAGGGGTAGTCTCCGACTATTTTGGCCCTGTACAAAAAAGGAGGCAAAAGAATCCGACAGATATCCAGAGGAGACAGCGCTTAGGCGCGAGACAGCGGCATCTGTATCTGTGCCTTGAATATCGAGATCCTTATTCTGCTGTGAGGTTGACAAATGATCTTTAGTTCTAGATCTTCGAGCCCGACCTCGAGATCGTGCATCATTTCGTAGTGTTAAAAGATTTGGGATTTGAGAGGCAGACATTCTCCATCACCGATCTGCTGATTCCTTATAAAGAGAGTGTCCGTGTATGGTTAAATATTGCTGTTAGCCACAGTGGATTTTGATATACAAGCTGAAGAACATGATCAACCTCAAGTACTCGCGAGCTTACAACAGTAGCTACCACGATCGATGCTCGAACCAATCAATCTATTTTCCTCAAATCATTATATATTGTCTTTTTAATAGACTTAACGACAACTGTAGTACCTGGCTGTTTACTCTATGAAGCGTGACAAGCAGCTGCAGGCACCAAAAAAGAACATCGCATTGAGGTTCTTCCGCAAGGCTCGATCATAGCATGTCGTCACCTCGTTATGGACCTAAGTAGCACTCTATCCCTTGAAACCTTCTCCCTGTGCCGACACTATAACTTGAAGCTTGCGAGCGACCTATGAAAAAAAATCGACAGTCAAAACAAACTCGTTCTCATGATCTGGTGAGTCCCAGGTAAAAGGCCTTAAGTGGTACGTACTGGCGAGCTATCATTTGTACTTAGCCTTGACCAATATGCCTACCATTCTCATGCTATTTAGAAACCACATTTATTTCTTTTTACACTTGTGTGAGTTACTAGTACTCTAATATTTACAGATTCTTCAGATTGCTTCAATCTTATTTTTTTAGAGCGATTTATTTGCTCAATTGCAGCTTCATTTGGTCATCGACCCCTCAATTAATTGGTGTATGGTGTCGGAACTCGAAATTCAACAATTTGTTTGACATATTTCGACACTTTTCGTCCGTGCATATCCCACATTTATGCAAAAATATCGTTATATGCATATTTTAAGGGTCGGCCAAATAAAATACAGTAAAAACTGGTTAACGCTATAATGCGTAATGAAGAAAAATCTATCGGGTTATCATGTTTACTGGGTTACAGAGTTACAGATTTTATCACGTGAACAAATCTGTGATTGACCTTTGCTGCTTTCTATCCTGTATCCTGCGCTTGTAAACTTCTTCACGATCATCCAAATGTGTAATTAAACAGTTATCTCCTCGCTGCTCTTCATAGAGGCGGAGAGTATTCAAAGCCTCCAGAGCCTGCTTATCAGTGATACTAGGTAGTATCTCCTCTTCCTCAGCACTCTCGTATATGATCGGTGTGTCGAATAATTCAACGATCTGCTCCTCAGGGTCTTCGTGGTTAAGAACGTCTTCTACTACTTCAGCATCACTGTTCAGCAAATTGTCAATAGAAATTGCGTGCTGGATGCGTCCTTCTTGCTCAAGCTGAGCTACAAGCCGAAGAACCCGGGCTTCCTCAGCAGCTTGAAGGCCAAAAGTAGGCTGGCGTTCAATGGGCAAAATTTTAGTCTTGCTCCAAGAGTTCTTGATTGTCAATTCAGTGACTGAATTCCAAGCCTGAATTGACCAGCGAATAGCCTTGTGTACATTCACTGTTTGGAGAGGATTACACTCACTCTTGTACTCGTCCAGCATGAATTCGAGCCATCTCTTTCGATAAGAGGCTTTAAATGCTTGAATTATGCCTTGGTCCAGCGGCTGGGTTCTCGAGGTCGAATTGGGCAGCAGCCAACATACTGTCACGTTATGCGAAAGGGACTGCTGGATTTTTTGATACGCGGACGTGGGCACTGAAATTATCCATAATTAACAGAACTTTTCTGTAACCGCCAATCCTGTGTGCAAAGTATTCAAGCCATTCAACCATCAAATCTGCTGTCATCCAGACTTTGCCGTTGCTCTTCCATACGCAGTTAAAGGCTCCAATATTGATGACTGCGAAACCTAAACAGCGTGGGTTAGCACTTGTACCTATGAACCAGATAGGTACCTTGTCCCTTCCGCTAGTGTTGCAGCAGAAGTGTGCTGTTACTCTAGCCTTATTTTTTTTCGGGCCTGTTACCGAAGTCGTAGAGAGGCCTCTTTCTGGCGTCATTTTCCAGAAAAGACCAGCTTCATCACAGTTTTAAATATCGTCTAGGTGGTATTCCGTTGCCAATTCTTGAACTCGGGCAAGTTGCTGAGCGACAGCCGCTTCGTTCACGCTGCCATCTTCGCCATGTCGAGCCTGTGACTGATTCCATGTCTCTTCTTGAAGCTTCCGAGCCAGCCGTTACTAAAAGCTGGTACCTCCATGCCCTGATACCAGGGGAGGCGGCTCTAAAAACGGACGGCTTGTTGTCTAATGAGATGGCCAGTTATTGGAATGGATTTTTCCTTTTCCTTTTGCCACAGCGCCAAAGCTTCATCCAATTCAGGCATTTTGGCGGTCGCTCACGCTGTTGAGAGAAGGCCACCATTGTGTCATTGTCGAGGTGATTATATTTACTGGACAAAAACTCAGATATTGAAGCCTGAGTTATCGTTCGTTGGAACTCTTCTTCAAACCACGCCTTCAGCTGGTGTTGGGTAAGCCGTGGATGTTGTGCCGCGTAAACTCGAAGACCACGTCTTTGAGAATTTGATATCCTATATTGTTTAGACATTGTGAGCTAAAATATATACTTTACTAAGGTTGGATTTTGTTGACATATCCTTTAAAAAAGGTAATGTTCTTTCCACCCCATACTTGGTTCTTTTCCACCCCATGTCGCATGTTCACACCGGTGTTAAAATATCGACGTAGCCCAGACAACCCCCCAATTGAAATACAAAAACGAACTCATAAGTGTCGCAATATGTGATCGTGAGAACGCGGTGGCATATCCGCACACTCGATTACGACGTTTGCCATGACTGGTTATGGAATATCTTCTGGGGTGACCTATTTCTGTTTCCTAGAGTAAATTTTCTGTGCTCTATGAATGTAACTATAATCTACTTTAAATACTCGTCATATGCTCAACCAACTTGTACATGTTTAAGAAAAACAACTCCTCTTACCTGTCTACATTAAAAGATGAATTAAGTGGGATAAATAGAGCAGCAGTTTTTAAAGATCTTATTCATCTCTATACACCACGCTGCGGACAAGTTCTAGAATTATGTCCTGTTGACCTACAAGTTGCACAGTGTCTTTCCCTGACTAAATCTTGGGATATCTCAAAGGCCGATAGATCTCGGCGATTTGAAGAGCTGTTTATATTTCCCCGAGATTGACGAGGTCGCGATGCTGTAGAACCAGACGGTCGCCCCCTAGACTGTTGGACGCTTGGGTTATTGATTGGTGGCGGGTTAAGCAAAGCAAGCTGGTTCAGTTGTTCCATCGTTTGATGTTTTTGAAAAGGCCCCAAGTTCTCATATATCTCTCTCTGCTTGTAAAATGGGAAATATTGCTCTTTGCACGACTGCAACAGGTTCCTGTCCAACGACATCTAAACGCCAGGTTGGATGAAACTCATTGACGGTCAATGGTTCGTTGCTTTCTTGCAAATATTGGATGCGATGCCGACAAATCAGCCCAATAGTATTTTTTAAGCACCTGAGCGCAAGTTCTGTCAGAGGGTTACTGGATAAGATTACACTGTTCAAGTACCTTATCCAGGGCGAATGTCGAGGTGTGCCGTACTACGTGCGTAAATAGAGCTGTTCTATGCTTATGAAATACACGCATGCGCTCTTGAGAGAGTAGAGCTGTCAGAACTTTGTATGTGTTCTTAGGAGGATGATAGATAAGAATAGAGAGAGAAGATAGAGATAAATGGAAAGATATAAGTAGGTTGGATATGAAAAGTATGCTTGAAGAGATTTAGATAGGTTGTAATTGACGTGTATTTGATTTTTCGATCCTCGTTCTATCAAAGACTGGTCGCTCAGGCTCTCTTTTAATTTCTCTGACCGGCATGTGCAAACTAACTAATAATAAGAAATAATAGTACAACGACTCGATAGATCTTGGTCCTCGTGTAGCCATACGTACTTCACTTCGTATAGAAGCACTAGCCTCTCGGCAAAGCCAAAGACCTCGGATAGTAAACATGACTATCGCCTAACGCTCTTCCAATCTGTTTCTCATGTACAACTTCAGTGTCGCTATGCACAACACACTTTGCATCGTATTGGCAAGGATAAACGTATATTCTCACAAGAGCGCTGTGATCGGCCACTTGTACCTGTATGGCTCGGTAGATTCGAGCATGTACGTCACGTAAGTCACGAGATGTTACCTGGATATAACTCTTAATCATATGATGCATACTCTCAGCACGGGATGATGTGAGGTTCCCGAAGTGAAAGAAATTGTTCGTGTAAGCATGATCAAATTTCTCCTTGTAAAGAAGCCAAGTTTCACTAATATTACTTAGCATCACGGGGAGGCTCGCGTAAACTTCCCGGAGGTTTTCAACGTTTTCTTCGTAACTTTGAGAGGACGGAGATTCAATAACCTTTGTCCAAGCACTCAAGAACTTCACCCAGTCATCCTCACTTCCGAAATACTTGCAACAATTGTTAAGTACATTCTTCTGAATATGCCAGACACAGAGAAGGTGTGCCATGTTCGGTAGAAGAGTTTCAATGGAATTCATAAGGGCAAGCTCTCTATCCGTTGTAATTGTCATAGGTAGTCTATCGGAGAAAAGGCCGATAATATTTTCAAGAGCCCACTGGTAATCATGCCCGCGTTCATGTCCGAGAAATGCAAACGCAACACCGAACGACGTGTTGAAGCTGGTTGTTCCAAGGATGTGAAGCAACGGCATTTGAAGCGGTTGGTCTTATAGGTATAATCTGTAACCAAAGTGTATGGATACCTTCGTAATAACTCCACAGATTGCGAGCATGAAAAGAATAGATGGGTGTGTCCATTCTCTCCATCTCTTTGTATTTGACAACTCCATCTAGGTCCAGGCTGATGCAAATCATCGAGCAGTACTTCCAGGGATGTCCGCCCCATAAGCTCCTCATCCCTCTGGTTGCGGCGCTCATTGTAAATGTTTCTCGGTATCGCTAGAATAATTGGATCTTCTTCGCGTAAGCAATTCAAAATTTTTTTCGGAGGAACACCTGATTTTAAAAGTTGTCGAATTGTTGTCCTCTGGGAAGAGTTTAAGCGCCGTGCTGTAGGATGGCCTCTCATGTCAGAAGAAGGCTCATGATTATGATCAGCCACAGTGATGTGGAGAATCCATGTGCTGTCTTTCTGGAGGCGCGCTGTTAACCTGAATGAATCATCTACAAGTCGGGTTGCAGATTCGCGCTTTTTAATGCTGCCACTTGCTGCTCGAGATCGAAAACAACCACCCCTATCACACTTTATGACTATCTTACGTTTGTCTAAGCGAAGCTTTGAGACTGCATACCCTTGCTCATGCGGATAGTCGCGTACAGCACGCATCAGAGCGACATCATTCGGATATGAAGCTTCAGGAGGTGGTAGCATAGTGATTGCAGATTTGGAAATAAGGTTCTGTTATTCTTTTCGCAAAGGAATAATCAGACCTTGATTGAAATTAGCCTGAATAGTCACCAATAGTCAGAGTATAGGGTGCTTTTGATTCGAGTTACTGTGTATATTTCTCTGTTAGCTACTAAAGGGTGCCCTTACTGAAAAATTGTAGAAATGACTACTTGATCAGATCGTAGAGAGAATTTTGAATTAGTAAATACCTTGGTTCAGTAGTCAGGAAAGTAAATAAACATAAGCAAACAAACATCAATTAACTTGCATTTGGGGGGACCGTGCTACATGTAATATTGTCTGAAGGAATTTATAGTTACACGGCTGGGTGGATTTAAATCCGAGATACATGGGGTGGAAAGAACCAAGTATGGTGTGGAAAGAACATTACCTTTTAAAAATTGTAATACATTGTGACCTACTTTGGAGTCAAAGACCTGAAGTTCTTGATGATTGAAAATAGATGAAATATCATGTATGGCAATCCTGAAACAGATGGGTACGGCGTTGATTGACCATACAAATAAATAAAATTACCTGGTTGCTAGGGCGTTGCTAGCCAAATTATAACACATGTTGCAAGATTATACATGTACATGTACATTACCGGCGTCCATTCTACAAAAAACAGTATTTATTTGCAATTTAAACCCTGTGCACTACGTATATGGGTATATTCTTGATGTGAAAATCCACCTCTGTAGCCCAATAATTTCCCATTTTCAACTGATATTGGGAGTTCAGAGGTTCACTGCAGAATTTGTAAGGTTGAAGAAGTGTCATAGCCTTAACTAGGATATTGCTTTATAGGGGATAGCGTTAGCGGGTTTTTACTGTAATATGCCTTATCCTGCGTGTAAGAACGCTAGATACAGCTATAATGATCAAGTAAGAATTGATCTAAAGCATTCGGTTTCTGGGGGGTGAGGTATTTAAGCCTCACGTGACTTGGTGATGTGACAATCTTGTAATTATTTATAGCCTTCATAGTTAACAATAAAACTTTTTGCTTTGATTACAACACTATTCTATTCTAAAATACAAGATTCTTCAAGATAAATAACGCTAACCGATATATTCACGTGATTGCCAGAAACTCCAAATACTTTATTCCGACAGAAATCAAGAACTGCAAAATGTTTTCAATCTTCCCGTATCGCTCTCAACGGCAAATTAAACTCCCAACCCGAAAAAAGATACGGAAGACTTTACTGAAGAAAAGAGCACTAAATATGCTTGCGGGATAATGAATAATACGATTAGGTCGTGTTTCCTGCTTAACGTCAACGCTAGGCTAGAAAAATGGGTTGACCGTCGGCCAATGTTCGCCAAAAAGAAGTTACATAACTGGTTGAAAGGGTCGGATGGTGGTGTGGTACACCGTCCGGGCCGTTCTCCCAAGTAGAGTCTGGGCAGCTTGGACACATGCCCCACTCGAGACAGGAGAAAGCTGGTTCGAATCCAGTAAGACCCGTTAACTACA
>JAKRRZ010000385.1:0-22131 GCA_022627015.2 Podosphaera aphanis | reverse complement strand
ACCTGCTGGAGCCTTGGGATGATAATATTTATGCAAATCAAATTGATCCGCAATCGACTCGATTGCCCTAACCCATTGAGCATAATTTTCTTCCCCTCTTAACTTCTGCGAGTTTGGTAGGATAAGAATAGTTGCCGGGGCTGATGACATTGTGTGTATAGATAATTTCAACTTGATTTGATGGTCGAGTTGATGACTGATTTGTTCTTCGAGATTTTCTTAACAGTCGTATTCATCAAAAATATAGAAGTGACGAACTTAGAGGAAGTTTATCAGGAAGAATTTAGAAATTTTTTAAAGAATAGAGACAGTTGGTCTCATAATCTGTCAAAGAGAATTCAGTTCGTTGTATTATGGGATACTAGACTAGATTTCTCTATATACAAGTGCCAAGACGCTAGCCTTACGCTAGAGGCTTTCATGCTGATTCTTAACAACTAAGATCTTTGAGTCCGTTGGTTTGATATCTCGAATTATCTGAGTAAAAGTCTTATTAAATAATAGTTATTCCATTCGTACAAAGAAGGGATACTCATTACATGCGATTGTTTGAGGCAATGAGAAATGTAGAGACTTGTTAGCAAATATAGTCTATCGAAAGTAAAATTTAGGAACATATCAGCGGCGTTTTCGAATATTACGTTATAGGGATAGTATTTGCTAGTGATTTCAGTGGCCTCGTTTCCCATAGCGAAAACGGTAAGTAGCAAGAAAATTGGATCAAACAGACATGAAAGGTAAGTGAAATTCCTACCTCCGAATCGGGGTGAGTTGCTCTCAGCGGATCCCAGCGGATCCCAGCCCCTTTCTTTCTCTTCTCCTTTGTTCAGTGCTTTGACCTAAAAAAAGAATTTCACCTGCATAGACAGTCCTACCGGGCTAAACTTTGTTAGCCTGCATAAACGACAGGGCTTGAAGTGTAGATTAATTCCAGATTCGCGTTACTGGCATGGGACATGTGGCATGGATCAGGGCACTGAAAGGGCGTGCCCGTACCCAGTCCGGTCTCGGATTTTGTGATTGGCATGCCTCAAAGACTCCCTTCATTCGCGTCTTCACCCACTACCCCATCTCAATCATGACATCCGCCCTATCTCCAGCTTCAGCGACACTACAAATGAATCCCAAAGACGTAGAAGAAGGCGATGAAAAAGAAGAAGAATAATAAGAGACCAATTGGGAAGAAGCGCCTAAACCCTGCCAGATACAATGGATGCACTTTTTTCGTAATAAACCAAATGGAAAAACTAGAACACAAGTCAAATGCAAGTTCTTTAATGATATTCTTAATGCGCGTAGAAGAATAAGACAGGCGAGAAGTGTTGCTTTATACCTCCCTCAACGAGAGTGGAATACTTCAGATTATGCATGCCAGTTAAAACAAAGGATATAGAAGATCACTCCCAGCCCCAACTCAGTCAAGAGCAGAGCCTGCATACGCCACAAGATCCTAAGATAGACAAGTTCTGTAATCGCCGAATAACCAAGGCGAAGATGGAGCAGATACATGAGAAACTTCTCCGAGCGGTGGTTTTAAAATAGATGTTAATTGCTCTGAATATAAATATCACGGTTTAGGCTCTATTGCTGAACCTGTCTGTACCCCACCCAAGGTCCGTCCCCCTTTTCCCTAGACCCCCGAAGCGCTGCTCGCTTAATAACGGTGGTAAATTCACAAATTTGAACTTGGGGGTATGCCGGGCATGCCAATTAGGAATGGCATGCCCCGTGCCCTCTCCAAAAACATTCATGACAGCAACGCGATTCCAGATCCAGGAGAGATTTGCCCGAAACCCTTGACAAGTCCCCGCTACGCTTTACCCAACTTAGGAATGACTCTCGCCATAGAAGTATGTTTGTCTAGGAGAATTTCTTGGCGGGATAATTTTGTGAAACCTTATTCATTTCTACTTGCAGTCCCAATTGGAGCTGCAATTTTCTACAGAAAAGAAAAGCAGACAAAAAATAGCTATTATTCCGTCTAGGTTAAACCATATTGTATCCAAGGCTGAATATATCCTACAAGCTCCCTCTATCTGTCTAAATTTAATCGCAGCGCTCGTCAAAGACTTACGCAGTATCCATGTCGAAAATGTGACGTCCGTGTTCATTAACTTGAATGCGACTCAATAACGGAGAGTATCTTTGAATTCCAGCATGTGCAAGAAAACAACGATGGAAAAAGTACTGTGATCGTTCTATGGAGGAGCCGAGCTGGTTTGGAATCGCTTAAAGTGAAAGTCCCATCACTTTGTGAGTTTGGAAGGCGGCTATTCGATATCGCGGCTGATTTTGGTGGCGAAATCCTTAAGCTTGATGATTCTGCAGATTTGAAACTCTCTTTCTCTCAAGATTTTAAATGGAGTTGGTAGAATTCTGTTGTCTTCGCTTTTATATAGCGACAGCGGGGTCGGATGGTGCAGTGGTACACCATCCTGGCCGTTCTCCCAAGTAGACTCTGGGCAGCTTGGACCTATGCCCCACTCGAGACAGGAGAACGCTGGTTCGAATCCAGTAAGACCCATTTACAACACTCTCTCGCGGGGGTGTTTTTCTCATAGCTTGATGAAAGCATACTCAGACAACCACGGGGTTTTCCCGCTTTTCCCAGTGGTGGGTCTTCACGGAAGAGGTTACAGGTTGCAAAACGCTATCCTCGTAGAGCGTTACAAAACGTCAAAATGAGACATTCCATGAAAAAGCACACCTTCCGTAATCATTCGTGTCTTAGCTTCAGGCAGCATACACAAGATTGATTTAAAAAAAAATAAAAAAGCGTCTGTGCCGTGGATGAAAAATCGGGGCAACTGAAAATTGGGCACGGTGGGAAAAGAAGTCAGCACAGCTAGTACTTTTTAGGAGTTTTAAGCGAATTTTGTTTGGGAAGATGCCTGTAAAAAAATGGATATTTAAGGCTTAACACCCTTTACCCTGGTGGGAGTGCAGACTTGTATATTCTCAAGCAGTTCGACATTAAGCGGACAGCAGTAGTAAATATACCATTCATCCCTGTGAGTGAGATGACGAGATTTAGAGACTGATTGTTTTCTTCCCATGTTGTTGCTAATCATGAGGCATATTTTTTCTTGCTTACATGGCCTCTCGGTCAAAAGGTAGATAGGTATGTACATGTACGTACGCAGCAGTCCCGATTCGAATCGTCGTCTCGATACCAATTAACGATGCGAAACGTGTCGCTAGTGCTTCCACCCAGCTCCTTTTTCATAGACTTCGTTCCAACACACACACCCACCCACTCCCTCCCTCCCTCCCTCCCTCCCTCCCTATTCTGACTGATTTACGTTGCCCCACATACATCTCCAAATAAGCAAGCAAGCTGACAACACCTCCCCCCCCGTAATAGGATAAAATTGTATTGTCCTCCGGCTATATATTTGCCCCCCAAATACACGTCGCCATGGTCGAAACGTTCATACCCAATCTTCTGTTTTGTGCTCATAGACTTTTGAACTTTCTTTATGCGCTGATGTAAATTTCGACAACTTTGCATTTTTCCATTGACTAAACTGTATCTACTTTAGGAACTGTTTCTACCCAACTATACTCAATTGCTCTACTGGAACAGAAACCATGTCATTAAGTATATTGCAAAAGGCACGTTGGGCAATAACCGTGGCATGCATGTCTTATGTAGTTCTCCTCCTCACCGTGCAAGTGCCTGGACTACAACCACAGTAAGTTTTTGCATTCATGTAATGAAACTGGTCTCTGATGCCAAATGGACTACTTTATATGCACTATTACAACCCTATATCATGGTGGATGGATATCAATAAACCAGATCAGTTCGGATTCGCTAGTCAGTCGATCAACCATCTAAAACTTACGTACTCCACTGATCAAGTCAGAAAACCAAGTTACTCCTTTTAATATCGCAACTCCTGATCATGAGAAATTATACGCGTGGCACGTGCTACCGTTAGATGTCTACGCTGAACAGGAAACAGAATTGCTTCAACAACCTTCCGGTTTTGTTAACGATATAACAAGGACAAAAGCTTTTGATCTGTTGCACAAAAATCCGAAATCTAAGCTCATAGTTTACTGTGCAACATTTATCTTCCCTGCTTGCCTGTTTCCAACACTAACAGCCTTTAGTTCATGGGGTAAGCCCGATCATTTGAGGAGAAGCAGGATGTGCTGATGAATGAAGAATGCTGGAAATGTAGCTCAAAGTTGGCGAGTTAACTCTTATCGTGCTCTAGCTGACGTCAATATCCACGTTCTTGCTTTTGACTACCGGGGATTTGGGTATTCGACCGGAAGCCCCTCTGAGCCCGGTGTGACAACCGACGGCATCGCAGCTCTTCAATGGGCTCTAAACGTGGCCCAAATCCCTCCTGAAAGAATTATAGTTTTCGGTCATAGTTTAGGAACAGCGATAGCATGTGCAGCTGTGGAGCATTTTGCGACCAAAGGGATCGAATTTGCTGGTCTCATTTTGGTATCAGGCTTTACCACAATCCCAGACCTACTTCCTTACTATTCGTCTGGAGGCTTTGTTCGAATTCTCTCACCCTTGGACACTTATCCATCTCTCCAAAAGTGGTTTAACAGTCACTTGATCGAGACGTGGCCCACTATCACTCGCTTATCCAATTTGGTACGATCAAGTCAAAAACTGAGACTCACTATTATTCATTCGTTGGATGATAATCAAATTCCATGGACTCAATCAGAAGCACTATTCGTTGCTGCCTGCAACGCGACGCAAGATAGTGTGGCGGCTCCCCTTTTTGGAGGAATCAAGGCTAGGTCTTCAATCGAGCTGGGTGATGAAGGAAAATCAGTAAGTATATTTCAAGCTCCTGGCGGAAATATAATCAGAGAAGAAATCGTACCTTATGGTCGTAAGTTCCTTGTTTCCATCGAAATCGAAAATTTCTAAATCATCTAGAACACAATAAGATAATCACCTCAGCTCCGGTAGTACTTGCAGTGCGAAGAGCGTTTGATTTTAATAGAGTAAGCAACCAATGATTGCTTAAGTTTTCTAAACGGGTTGAATGAATTGATTGTTTGTCGAATAATCATTACTTAGTTAAAATCTCAGTTTTTTGTTGGTAAGCACAGAAATGAGTATTTTGTCACCCTGAATTCATTAACACCTTAATACATGCTTAATACATTAAGTAAACTACATTCATATACAAGTGCTCTGCAATACCATGAACATGGTTTGTCTTGTAAATTTCAGGGAAACAATATTCCCAGAGTTAACCCCATAAGTATTTGACCTGCATTAATGCCGGTAGTCAGTCTCTCGCGGCAGTTCATTTCCTAGGACTGTTTGTAAATTCCATGAATTACTTACTGATACATGTCGTTGCTACAGGTGGCTTGCCGTGCTACTACATGTATATAAAGCATGTGGGATAGATACGTGTAAGATTATTTATGAAAGATTCACGATGTCAATCTGTAAAGTTAGTGTTTAGAAGAATCAAGCTCGTCTGATAAGGTGACGACAGAAATTGTGGTAATAAAATCTTTTGAAAGGCTAATAATCACTTGAAGAAAATATGAGTTGATTTTTTTTTCCTTTCTACAGTTTCCCAGCCGTCCTTATATCATCACTAGATCCTGAGATACGTCGCTATACTAGAACTCGTGTAATCTAAACAATGACTCATCTAAAATCAGTGATCCAGTTTCACCTTTTTTTTTTATCGTGCTCTCAGAATAGATGAGACCTGCCGAGTCACGCAACCGCAACATTAATTTAAACATTTTGCGACAGTAAGGAGAGAACTATTTCCAACAGTGACTTAGTCATACAATACGGACGGGTATCATATCGTAAACGTCCCTAGTAATCTCAAGACATAGTGATACCTGAAGAATAGTTTTTCCGGGAGCTACTTTGCTTGTTGAAAATTGTTTTCCCTTTTATTTCTCCGTGTTGCAACGCTAACTGTAGTGGGTAGTCAACTCAACTCATGCCGAGATATGGTGCCACCAGACTAAACGCACAAATAAATTGCCTCGAACGCCAACGGCTTCAGAACCTTCAATAACAATTGAAATCAAAATTCACAACGGTATCACCGTGCGCGCGTAGCTCAGCTGCAAGAGTTCTATCGTAGATTTTAATTTACATGGCTGTAGAAAAACTACACGGGTTTGAAAATTGTAAACTTAGTACGGCGGCCCGCAAATTTGGCGGTTGAATTTACTCTCAAACCTCCCCATAAGGATACCCATCGGACCACGATTCACATCCTGATACGTATATGGTGCCATCAGACTAAACGCACATGTAAATTGCCTCGAACGTCAACCGGCCCAGTTTTTTCCACGGTCATTAATATCAAAATTGACGATACAAGTTGTATATGCAAGAAGCTCAGCTACAATACTAATATCGCGGATTCTAATTTCAACGGGCGTAGAAGAACCTGAGCTTGGTTGAAAATAGCATACTTTGTATGGCGGGTCGCAAAATTGACCCTAAATTTTTAGCGGTCCTTAGTACGGACCGACCCGTACTGTCCTTCAGGCTGTGGATACCTTGGAAAGCGTTGAGCTGGAGAAACTCTTCTAGCGCCTGATTATAGTATCTTATCCCTGTAATACTAGTAGAATGTTGAGACTATGGATCATATAGATAGTCTACGGTGTAGAAGAGGAACTATGACTCTACTGAACTGACTTCTATGCTGATCACTTCGTGGATCTGGTATGGTTTTCTTGATTACTATTGTAATCAAAATATTTAACTATAATTACAATCAGTACTTCACAACTCAGCCCTTAAAGTCTTTGATGGTCTAACGGTTATGATTTCCGCTTGTCAAAGACAAAACGCGGGAGACCGGGGTTCGACTCCCCGTCAGAGAGTGGCACATGTCGACGTCTTTTGGGGTCGGACGGTGGTGTGGCACACCGTCCGGGCCATTCGTGTCATAGCCTGAGGGCTGAATATACAAGGATGATTAAAAAAAAAAAATCAGCTCAATTCAATTCATTCCAAAAAAGTAAAACTCTGTCCCCCCTCCTAATTCCATCTACGAGGATAAGTAATCTAAAGCGAAGTCATGTGACTACTGGACTATTGCACATTTACAAACTATCCATCTACAGGTCCCCACCCTGTTACAGGGTATCCCCTAAAATATTATAGACACGTATCAGTCTATAAGTAAACCATTCAGAGACCCAGTGGAAGGGTGCTCTCTATATATTTGTTTTAGGTAGAAAGGTCCTAGGCAGAGAGGCCTGGATCTATGAGTAGAAGCCGGGTCCTTCGGGGCACTGGCGCGTCGGGTAGCTATTATAGGCTGAGCTAACCGGCACGTGTCACTTTAAGACTCGTAGCCGTGCGCCGGCACGACGCTAAATGGAAAAAAAAAAAAATGGTATCCTTCGCTTTTGGATAAACACCCGTATACACGCTCCCGATATTATGGACACTGGACGGAGGATTTAAGTAGTGGAGCACAAATTTTGGAAGGGAGATGTAACATACTGTTCACTTTTGGGAAGATGTCTGGAGGAATCTCTACAAGAAAAGGGTGGACGGGTATTGAGATGCGGGAGAAGAAGGAAAGGATTTTGACTGGGATGCGTTTTGCGTGTGCCGGAGCAGCGTTTGAGAAAGTGCCGCCGACACTCTAAATACCGGCTAAAATCCGATATTCCTAGCCCGCCCTGTGCTCTAGACTGTCGGCGCTTCTTCAGCTGGCAAAAGTACATTCGTGGAACGGCAGCACCTCAGTCGATCGGGTTTTTTGCGTTTTTTCCCAGTCGGAGAGTCACATCTGGGCTGGCTGTCAAGGAGGGCAGCTGGTAAATTGAGAAACCACGGGATCAGTGACCCGGGACAGATGGTCGAAAGATGGAATTGGCTCGGGGGAATCTTATGGGGTGTGGGTGGGGAAGGAACATCTACTTGGTTGGAATCTTTCAGGAGACTGACGCGTCGGGTAGCCCTAGATAGGCTGAGCTAATCGGTACATGATTCTTAGGGTTGTATGCTGTGCGCCGGCACAACGTAATAAGTATTCAAAAAAAAAAAATAGTATTCTTTGTGAGTCTTGGGGCTGGCAAAGTCGAACTCTTCACCTTCACGCGGTGCCGGCTGTAAACACTCAATATGTTCGCTGCATATTTGAGATAGCTAAGAAGAGTCGCAATCGGATCGTTGCCAACGCAAGCACTTCATCTCCCTCATTCAGCGTTCACCGAAGCTCCAGACCATCCAATCCGAAGAGGCCGCTATCACCAATCCGCCGCTTTCTTTCCCCCGAAGTATCTAACTACGAATCCTACCGATATCCCCGCTTGCCGGACCTTCACGATCTTTTGCCTTGCTTTGGCGGGCTTCTAACTGCAGGGCTTGTGCCTGGTACGACTTAATTCAATCAATCCGATGATATAAGAAATTATCTTTTAATACTCCGTGAGTCAACCAATCAAAAACTCGTACAAAGCTAAATTAATCGTCGCTAGGGAGAAGAATCGTGTAACAGTTGAACGTGAAAATTTTATCCACTTCAAGCGGAGCAATGAAATCCACCTCGGCGTTGTCGTACAATTCTTACTCCGGGAACTCTTCTGCAAGTGCAATGTATTTGTGATCATCAGACCTACCGAGGAAAAGCCTGGAGACACCGTCCCGATTGACTATCCTACCGGCTATCCATTGTGTACCATAGGTAAGGAGACTCTAAACGTTGGTCTTCTTGCCCTCCAGCCGAAGAAGGTATTCTCACCTTGCCCAAATTACTTCTCAAAAATTTATTTTTTGTGGATTTCAAGAGGAGGCTGTGCAGGTGAAGAGATCATTTGATCATTTCAATCTCGATCTCCGCTTTGGGGCTGACAAACCAAAGTAAGTTTTGTTCGTCATTGCAGGTTCCATGTATGGAGATATTGACAGGACTTACTACACATTCAAACCCCAAGCCTTAAAATAAGATTTTACAAACCGATGTCTGATGATGAATTCCACCTTTTTTGATCACCACATCGTCTCAAATATCAACTTTGCGTAGATGTTTGTCGTATCTCACTTGCACACTATAGAATTTGGGCTTTTAAGTATGGTCGTTGTCGCCAAAGGGTAACGTTATGCGTATTTGTTACGTATGCTAAGGCCTGATTCAAAAGAATACGTCTATCAGTCCTCTGGCTTGACTCTGGCTGAAAGAAAGCGTGTTCTATAAAACTCTTTCTTTTGAGTCATTGTTACGAATCCTTGGCGGCGAGGTTGAGAAAATATGTCGATCTTGGAAAGTTTCAATAAATTTGGGGTGATTTCCTTCCCCACGACGTGCAGGTCAGAGGTGCATACAATTATACAAACTTGAGCGAATCAAGTCGAGCCTGTTCGATTACAGTATCATTAAATATTTAGATTTAACAAGCCTTCGATATATCGCTTGGTATCAATACCAATCCCTTGCGCAAGCTTACTGGGTTCAAATGTCCAGTTACTTTCTGAAGCAAGTGGAGCACTTGAGAATCTGCTAGCAGATTTGGTGCCCGTATGATCACTTGCTCTTCGTATTAATATTATTTCCTTGTACCTTAAGCGTAAACTCTGACGAGAATCAAGGCTAGCATTGGATGAGACTTGGTCCCCCTTTGAGGCCCCGAAGCTAACTTCGGTCAGGCTTCCATTAAAATTCATGCTATCTAAAGTTCTTCCTTGGCTTTGGTCTAATCCGGGCTCAAAGACCTTTGTCCAGACAATCCACCAACCTTGACTTGTCTTAGAAGTGCGCTCGAGCTGGTATGAATCACCTTGGCTCGAAATATATGCTTTGATGATTTGCATGTGGGTATTTAGAGCCTCTACCCGAGACCAAATCATAGAATTAGCACTATGTAGTTGGTAATTGGATGGATCTGGAATTTCTGGGATTGTCGAATTGATTGTCAAAGCGTCCGGATCCCAGATGAGGTCATATATGGGTGAATCGGAGGAGTCTAGTGTCGCAGCCTGTGGCCTTGATGCTCTATATGATGTTGACACGAGTAAAGGCTTGATGATGGGTTGAATCTGGTGCTGCAAAGAAGAGTAAAGGCTTGCCGATTTCAACGCTTCTGTGTTTGGCTCGAATAGAAAAAGAAAAATAAAGGGCTTATGTACGAAAACAACCACAGGAAGTTTAACAAAGGTACTTTTATTTTCGTCATTATCAAGTTGCGATTCGGGAATTTGGTCATCGAAATACTTTATTTTCGATGTTTCGCTACCGTCAGTTTGACCAGAGCTGTTAGCTATTCCAGTTTGTACTTGAGGATTCTCTTGGTTTAATTCCAGCATTAAGTTTCGAAGCGACAGTTTTGGTTCCCCCCCACTTTGATCAGCATAGGTTTCTGAAATTTGATTCATGTCTTTAGGAACTACTTCTATTGACTCATCGATTATTTCAGTAAGCCCTATCAAAAAGTATCCCACTGGATGAGGCTTATTCTTATTTGTTGACTCAGCTGTAATTAGGTTCTGCTCACAATTTAGTGTACTAGGATCGTGTAGACTTGAAGTATCAGACTGTGACAAGGAGAAATTCCTACCCAATGTCCAGTGTGTTCCATAACCAAGCTTCAAATAACTTCCAAGGTTAAAGCTACCGTCAGATTCACTGCGAGAACTTTTGAGTTCAGGAGTATATTTCGTGTTTCGAGTTTTACTGACACCAAGTACATTCGAGCTTTGATTTGTCGTTAATTGAGGCATAGGAACTGAAGCATCTTGAGTAGATGGGTCCTTTCCTTGAGAATTATCATTTTCAGATTGGTGAATGGCATTATTTCCTTGGATTTTACTTGAAGAGCTTGTAGATGTATCTCGCGAAGGATCGACATGCTTCCGTGTCTTCCTAGTGCGACTTTCAGAGCTAGGGTTATTTATGATCCCATATGTATACGGCCCCCATCGATAAATATCTTCTATCCAGCTTGAAATATCTCTCAGAGATTTTCTGGATATTGCGCCAGTTCCGAGGAAAATTGCACCATCATCTGAGCCCGGATCGTTACCAGAGCCAATCCATTGCTCATCGTAAGAATTCTGAGAGCCGGCTTCTTCCCCAGCAGCCCAGCCAGAGTTTTCCTGAGTTGTACCATCGCCAAATTTCGAAACAAAAATATCCAGGACTCCTTGGACCCGGCCAACAAAGCCTTCAAGAACCTCTCGTTCTCCACTACCACGGTTTTCTTCACCCACTCCCATACCAAGTTCTCCGCATGCGGCGACTTTGATACCGTTGTGGATAGTATTTATAGGATTTCCATGCATAAACACACTCCATGTCGATAGAAAGACATCCCAAAACCGACCGAGAAGATTCACGAGTCTAGTTCTTGTTATCTGCTCAAAAAGGGCGCTCATGGAAGAGGCATGATGCAACAGAAACGTCGAATGAGCTCGAACCAGATCGACGATTAGGAGTGCAGCAGGTTTTACATTTCGAGAAGAATATTCGTTAGACCCTTGTTGCTCCAGAGCCTTACCGGATGCAGCAGACTGGCCAGGTATAATTGTAAGGTTAATAGACTAGAGGTATGCTTAGCGTTTGCATTTTGTAAATAATATAGTTCAGTTCTCTAACCGCCAATATCCACCAGTTGGCTTCGAGCTCGTGGAGCACGATACGTGACTTCTTTGTGTCAATGGTGTCTACATGTTGACCACGTGAAAAATTTTTGGCAAATTCTATCATTCCCTGGCTTAATCCTATTTGCCTCAACTGCTCATTGGTTCTCAGGCGTCGGGTACTGCTTTGAGTGGCCGATTTGCCACTACTTCGAGTTCTTATTTTGGGATATTTCGAAGAGAAGTAGTACACGATTTGGTCAGCGAGACTTTCATCATTGGATCCAAGTGTGGGATTGTAAATTGCAAGATATCCAAGTTGGGCTGGAATCACCTCTTGCGACGTGTTGGTGGGTAGTGACATGGAATTTCTAGAAGGCAGCTGTATCCGCAGTGCTGAAGTTTTGGAGGTAAAATCCTAACATTTCGCAGATGTCTTGACAAAGAAACGTAAATGAAAGTAAATCATTTCTGGATGAGAGTGGTTGAACAGATCCTCGTTCTTTTGGAGTGTGCTGACGTTAAGTCTTCAGCAGCCGGCTTTTGGTGTTGGATACTCATTAATCACATGTACAATCAGTACATCTATTATAGGTGGGTGAGTGGCCTTGGAATCAAGGCTACACTAATTCATTACTAATAATCCACAAGGACAAAACCGACCAGGTCTTCGGATCGTGGTGACCGACATGTACGGAAAAAGATTCTTTCAATCAAGGCGTACTACGAGGTTATACGCCCGACCAAGATTAATTTGAAAATTAATTACACTCTCAAATGCGTTTGGAAATGTTCTAATCAGGGAAACTTTAGTTCTTAACGGTTGTGATCACATTCCGATCGCTCCCTACCAGTCCTGTATCTCAATGGCTGTCACGATATTCTCCCATTTTACCCCAAAAAGGCTTCGTGTCATCAGATATACCTGTGTAAGGTTCAGCTCGTTGCAAAATCGGGACTCCAACTTGAAGATATCAAAGCCTCTTCGAATATTATTTTGTGGCTCTGATAACTTTAGTGTTGCTTCATTAAGGGCCATCGAGAGAGATTTTAGAAAAGATCATCAAAGTCTGATTAAATCTATCGATGTTCTTTGTCGTCCCGGAAAACCAGTTGGGAGAGGACTCAAGAAGATTGTCGAAGGTTCGTCGCATATCATGGATTTTGGCTGACAATCAACTCATTGGGCCATGTAGCTCCGATTAAAGCTGCGGCTCATGAACTCGGATTACGAGTGCATGAGAGAGATAGCTTTTCGGGATGGGATGTGAGTATCCGACTTGCTCATACTGACCGGCTGGCTGGCTGACTGGCTGACTGACTGCCTGTCTACTCACTATTCTAACGCGAAATGTAGCTTCCTCAGCCCGAGAATGAAAAAATAAATCTCATTATTGCAGTTTCATTTGGATTGTTTATTCCTTCTCGAATATTACAATCTGTAGAATATGGAGGATTGAATGTTCACCCATCTCTCCTACCAAAGTAGGTCAAGTGTACAACCACTAGACTGACCTATCGATAATAACCACATGACAGTCTTCGTGGTGCAGCCCCAATACATCACACTATATTGGCAGGACTCAAATTTACGGGTGTCTCTCTACAAACGCTACACGACAAGAGTTTTGACCGAGGCGTGATTCTCGATCAAACTAGGCCTCATCTTGAGATTCCCCCTCTCTGCACCTACACTCAACTTATTAACTTACTATCTCCTGTGGCTGCCCAGATGCTTTCTCAAGGCTTACATCAACGGCTCTTTATACCTCCTTTGATTGATGTCGCACAGATTCCAGACCAACCTTTGATCTACGCAAGAAAAATTACCTCAGCAGACAAAAAAATACCTTGGGTTTCTGAAACGCCTGTAAGGACTATTGTACAAGCTTATTGTGCATTGGGTTGTCTCTGGAGTGACGTTTTTGTTGCTCCCCATAAAAAAATGAGACTTAAATTTGATGATATCTCTCCAGAAACAGGAGATGATTACAGCGATCAAAAAGTATACCAGGTCCAGGCTACGACTAATTTGTTGAGTTTAGAGAATGGTAGAGTCGTCCACTTCATTATCGTTCCTACATGTGCCGGAATAAATGAAGCAATGTTGTACATCGAGAATGAAGAGCATAGAGGTAGCGTTAACTTCTTCTTCCCAGGAAAAAACCCAAAGGACACATGGCGTTCAGTGAGAGTTGGTAAAATCACCATCGAAGGAAAAGCACCAATGACAGCTTTAAAAGCCTTACAATCTTTAAGACAAGAAAACGAGTGGTCTCTGAAGCTTGAACAAGACTCAGGACGGGAAAGTACGTCACGATTCTCGGCACATCCTTTACAGAGTCACAAATAAGTAGCCTATATAGATGTATCTGGATCCGCAAATCTGCTCGTCAGATACCTATTCTCCGTATATCATTTCAGAGGGTAATAATTCCAAGGAAATGATGCTTTAGGTAAAACTTCTGATTGAATATCTTTGTGATTCATATCTCTAGATCTGGGATAAGGTAATGGACTCAAAAAATAATATTTATATTTAGTGCCTCCCAGCTTTATAAAGGTTATGCTGATTTTGAATCCCCATCATCCGCGCCCGTATCTCCCAACGCCGAATCTTGGGAGAGTGATATAGCACCCCTCCATGCTTGATTTGGAGCCCCCCATTACCCCAAAATAGTGGGCCTTTTACGACCCAATTTCCTAATGTGCAAGCGGTAAGATCTGCTAGCTCAGGTCACTCTCTACTGAAAGATTTGTGTAACAATTACTCAATTAGTGCACGATATTGCACGACCTGAAATGGCACGCTTACATGTATCGGTACATGTATATATCTTCGACGGCGCAAATTCGCACAGCAAATAATGCAGCCACCCGTCACATGGCTTTAGTTCCTACAGAATAGCGCCGGAATGAGCTCGAGGCAGACTACACCCGTACTCCATTGGCAAAAACGTACGAAGAAAATTGGGATACTTTGCAGGATTGAACACCTGCTGTCGGCACCAGATCACATGGCGGCAGATGGTATTGAAGCTCAACAAGCAGCGATTTTGCCCTTTCTGGAACAGCGAGCAGAGACACATACAGAATAAATCGTGCCACCTTAGTCGACCATCATTTCAATTGTGGAAGCTCCACCACGTCGCGGGTTGTGGACAGCCAAAAACCTGGATTAGACGCTCATCAAATCGTCTCGACACTGTGGATTCTACCTGGTAGAATGGAATAGTTTTGCGTCTGTATGAGGTATTCATCAACGGAGAAGCTCTACTCTCATCAAAGTAACGATCGGTCTACTACTGCCAACCATTTCATAGACATGATATTCCAAAACGCCCTTTATAGGCTTCCAGAGCAATGCAATTGACAAGAAGCCCAGCACACTCGATCGGAATTAATTTCAACCAGATTTTCTGGTCTATTAACGGCCTATTCTGGAATATTGTGCTGATACTAATCATAATCCATTCACAGAATATGCCAGGTAAGAGTTCAGTCTAAAACTTTACCCATCTACTTGTAACTCTAAGCGGACACACGATAAGCTATAATGCCACATGAATTTAACTCATTCTAGCAAACAAACCGACAAATCGCAGGCAACGAGTACGAGTAAATTGCTCCATCCTACTATCTGCATCTCCTTCCCGAAAACGAGCTGAGTTAAAAGAGCGGCGGCACGTAATCGGGAGAACAACAAGCCGGATTTTGAGCTAAATCGAGCAGACCCAGTCTTGTCTACCGCACCGTAGTCTATGCAATGAGCATGGGCATGATAAACAGTTGTGTAGAGGATGTCAGTCTACAAGGCATACGCTAGAGCACCTATTTTTGGCCTACCCTCACAAACTTATTAACACAGTACTAAAACTAGAATAACTCCGCAACTACGATTTAATTTGCCATTGATGACATACAGAAATGAAGTTAAAAGCAGCCTCATCAGTTTCGATCTTTACTGAAGTTGTAGCTCTTCTATTGCTGACGGTTTCGGCCGAATCACCCTCTGCTTGATCCATCGCTAGCTTGATCGCTTTAATATTCTTGAAGCGCTCATTTGGATTAATTTGAATTCGCTTTTTTGGTTTATTAATCCTATGCTGATCCAGCTGCGCTTTTAATCAAGCATTACTTGCTCTGAGTTCAGCAATTTCTGTGTTGCCGCTGTAAATAGCTTTACCAGCCTTAGCAAGCAAGTAGCGAGTACTACGACCTAAATTTACATTGCGTTCGAGTAACTCCTGAGACCGGTGTAAATCTTGAGATCATCGAGGAGTCACAGGCACTTCATGAGATAAATATTTAGGTGAAATAGGGGGTGGTGTGGCTGCTCGTCGAGCCTGAACCTGGGTTGACTGCAGCACTAGTTCCAAGTTGTAGAGACAAAGTCCTGAAGCCCTCCATCCGGCTCGAATCACTCTTCCAGAAAAGCCTTCTATCCCGGCTTTATTGTAGGATGATATAAAGCGTTCTTTTGAAAAGATCCGTGTCTTCAATGGACGCTAAGGCTTGTATCTCCTGCCGATACTTAGAATTGACTACTGAGAAGGTATCAAGGTTTAATGGCTGCAGAATGTGTGATGTTTGTGCTGGTAAGTAGAGACATACCATCTTACTTTGATAGCATGTCCACATAAACTTAACATCAGCATGTGAATCATGTCCATCAAGTAACAGAAGCCGATAATCATCCTGAGTTGGGGTCGACTCTACTCGATCAACTTACTGCCATGGAGTGGACCGTCAAATTTTGGAATAAAAATCCAGATACAGCTCATCAAAATTCCTGGCAGCACACAAAGATCTTGCACCAATCCACAGCCCCAGCTGCTTACGACGACGATACGTCAGCAATTCGTGGAGAGATTCAGGCCCTCCTCCAAATGGCTGTTAGCGTACCAGAGAATCGCATGTCGGTTGACAGTTTTGTGGAGTTTCCAGATGAAGCAAATATGGAAAGCATTTCTCTGGAAGAGTGAGTTGATTCTGCGATAAGACAGTCAGACTCTGGGGCATTAGAACAAGCAGGAGAACTTGAAAGACCTTGTCCTTCCCTTAGAGATGTCAACACAGCACTTGCACTCACGTATGATTACGCACACCATCCTTCTCAAATAGGAAAGTCTTTCGATGTTGATCTCAAGGCAATCGAAATTGATACTCTACTCCAGAGTTGTAAATGGAAGAGGAGAAACTCGAAACGACAAACAAGTATCCAATATTTCTTTAAGCCCGTATGAATGAAGATGTATATATATGTATAATCGTTTATAACTCCAATGAAATACATGCGTACGCACACGTGTCTCAATTTGAAATTTTCAGCTTTAATAAGTGATTCATTAACGCCGCCAATATTTGCACCGATGATAAAACAGGCAGGCAAAAGATGAACTTCTCGGGAGCACCATCCCCGGTAGCCACCGACATCTTAAAAGGTCTCAAAGCAGCATTGCCATACAGATAAGAAGCGAGCACATTGGGTTCAAATCTTATCTGGAGCGTAGAAAAGTCCCCGGAGTTGACGACCCAAGCTGCCAGTGTGGATATCCTTGCGACAACGCCAAGCATGTGGTGATGGCCTGCCCACCAAGGGCCGAGAGAAGGGGAGAGGTATGACGAAAAGCCAAGAATCGGGCATTCGAAGCCATGGTTAGCAACCCAGAAGATCTCAAGAGAAGAACACAGTGGATCCTAGACCAGGGATGGCTAGAGCAGTTTCGGTTGGCCGAGGAAGTGGAGAGGCGGGTGCTGGAGAAAGAAAGGAGAGGACGTCTGACAAGATGGAATCCGTACTAGGCAAAACGGTACATCGCACTTCCTGAAGGGAACGTGAAATCTACTGTACTTTTCCAGGTAGCTTGAGGGGGGGGTCACCGAAAGGTTTCTTCCCATGTAAATTGAAAGTTTGATAGTTTCCTGCATCGGCCATTAAGGCGCCAAATCAGGTTAATGAAATCAAGTTCAAGTAATTAATTAAGCCAGGCGACCTGGAGATTGCGCACTCCTAGAGTTCGCGCACTCGTCTTACAGCAACTCTGTAACTCATCGTCAATGTATACAAATCAATAATTATCTAATCGCCGTATAACCAAGTAATTATTGAAGATACGACGCGAGATTCTAATCTGAAAATTTTCAACCGGTATTTTAGACCTCAGAATGATGTCCTAATGCTTCAGAAGCGCTTGCACTCTTCTTGCTTGTACAATCGATTCAATGTTAACATATATGATATTACAATCCAGTTAAACTTTTTTACGACGGTGGTTAGAATTTGAAGTAGCTTAAAATTACAACCGAGTGCTTTTAGACTCGAAATTAGCCACCTCTGCGTCGAGAGAGCCGATGACGCAGCCTTCATCCCGAAGCCGTTAAATATACCTGTTTTCTTTGGGTATATCTACAGGCCTAAGCCCGCTACTTGATTAAATCGTATTGTATCTTACAAAGCAACTTCGGGTGATTTCGTACAGCCTAAAATTAGTTATAGATTTTGATGTTGTCGGTTGTTTGAGTTACCACAAAATTTGCGATGAGCTTAGACCTTATTTAGGATTCTGCAGAAGCAGAACAGCTGCTTTTGGATCAAAAAAAAAGCATCTGAAGATTATATGCGTCACTATAAGCAATAAGATAGTCGTTTCTATGTTTATTCTTTTTTTGTGTGGCATCATCACGTTGTGCTAAGTTGGCCATCTGGATGCGATATTTTGACTTTAGTGTGGCAAAAACACCCATAACAAGGAGCTGGAAGACATGGCTAGAGACAGCAGATAAGAAGAGAAGCTTTACGTCATTCAGCTCATAAGTTTGTAAAATCTCGATGGTCGTAGGGCTGTCATAAACATCCATGATTAAAAGGCAGTTTTGACCTAGTTTTTGGGATAAACATAATTTGAAGCTACTTTTCTGCGGTATAATTATTGATGTATTCATTTTTAGACTTGTTGAATTGCCATGAATGATTTTTATCCGAAAACCAGGCTGATTGTAGGTTACTGTCCTTAAAAATTGCCAGCGGTCGGATAAAGCCGCATGCAGCGTTGATTGACTCGATTTCTGAGATTTATTCACGCGATTTTGGCGATTTCATGTATGTAAGTCTTTTATCGGAGCTTCCAAGGACTTGTGAGTTAAAAAAAATCCCAAGTTCAATCCAATGTTCATCCATATTCCAGGTATTTCGTTGCTTAATGTTGTGACGACTTTGAAGCTCATGAAATCGAACATAAAACTCAGAAATGAGGTCGAAATGAGTTTTACTGAATTTTTTAGCATCGATAACCTTCCCAGTTCATATAAAAACTTTTGGATTGCGCTACATAAAATTTTGTGGCCGCTTTTACCAAGTGGCTCATGGTCAGAATTTTTGCGTAGGATTTTAACAGCCATTTCTAGAGCGTGAGTATGAGTATGAGCTGGAGAAAAATCCTTAGGAATCCTGTTCAATTATCCATTGAATAATTTATTCCTCCTTTAATTTACGGAATTCCTGTAGTACGTCCCGTCCCGTTGTCGATGCCTAAATCTAGGTTCAAAGGCATCGTACGCTTTAGCAGTAAGTCGCAACAATAAAAATTTGTCATATCTTATGTCTTCAGAGGCAGATGTTTTCACAGAATCATTTTCAGACGTTGGGATAGCATGGTTGCGGATGTAATGGTAAATTTGATAATGATATTATCTTGGAATGAGTGCGCGAACTCTAGGGGTGCACAATCTCCAAGTCGCTTAGCTTACTTTCAATTTTCGTTGGACAATTCTGTGTGTAAGTGCAAAATCAAGGATTAGTCAGCTTTTTGCAGTTATTGTCACAGGCTGTTGCCTTCTTGGGATAGAACCGGATGTATCCGGCCCATGCTAGACGCGTTTTCTTATTTCGGACTGGTCACTCGTCGTCGCGTATGCAGAGTATCGCTTAGGACACGACGCGTTGTAGTTTACATATATCGAGAACTCGTAGAGTTACATTTTTCTTCCTTAGATAGAATATAGATTCTTTTTAGACATACGCTTGCGAACGGCCTCCGCAAAGTCCTTTCACAGTTATAGAGGTTTTTCCTAAATGCAAAATCAATGTTAGTGCAAAACTCTTTGTCCACCGAGGGCTTGTATTTAGACGGGTTCAACTGTAGTACTAAGCGGATAATTGTGCATTTATTAATTACTAATGGCATAGTTTAAAAAGTCGCACAAATGACTCACTTTTGCTGGGGGATGGGGGGTGTGCGTTTACCTTTACGATTAACAAAAGTACTTCCGGTAGACTCTGAACTCAAAGCACGCCTGTAATCTTTATCACAGAATGCCTGGTAAGTTGGTTGAGTCTGATGTAAGTTGTTGTATTTCTTCTCTCACCCGAAACTCCTTAATAATACAAAACACGCTAACAGATCTGACGCGCTAATTTAGAATTACATAACAATAGATACAGATCTTAGTCATAGATCAACTCTCAACCTAGTATCTTGTAATCTGGATACACAGGGGATCCAAATTAAGCATGGGGGTGCTATATCAATCCGTACTCCCCCGAATCTGGTAACAATACCTGACTATAGACCGAATCGGAATTGATCAATCTCACTTCCTCTCCAGGTTTGAAAGCTGGCATTCCAATGTACGGACATCCTTCGCACCGAAAGGCATCACCAAGACTACAATTTCCGCAGGATCCTATTTTTCCTTTCACCGTAAAATCGATCTCGCTCAGTTCATCTCCCCCAAGCTTAAGAGCACGAAGCTGGTTATCGGCAGCCGATCGTTTGGCAGCATCTTCGGCAGCAAGTTTTTCGGCAAGGCCGCACGTACAATCTTTACATGCTCGACGTCGCTTTCCTACCCGTGGAGTACATTCGGCTGCTGTGACATATTAGGTATACTAGTGCTTAGATCCAACTCTAGTCACGTACGGATATTCAAGGGTCTTTTTTGTTCCTCCTCCGTCAGAAGTGTGTCCTCATCGATAAGGTCATTGTCGTCATCGTCGTCGTCACCATCTATGCCAGTTTCAACAACATTGTCCTCCTTTTTTCTTCTCAGTAGCCGTAATGGTACGGTATCACCGGCTCGATATAGTGGTTTTACCAGATTCTTACCCTCTAGAATTAACCCAGCTAGTATGGCTTCCTTGTGCTCCACGCTTCTTTGAGCCAGATCAACTTTTCTGTTTTGAGATTGTAATTTCCCTCCTGGCTGTAGCGCTGCAAAGATCTTCCCCAACAAATCCCGATCAAGTGGCGGCGCTGATGTAGACTGCGAGCTATCGGCATCAGCGAGAATAAGGATCAAGTCGTACGTTGAGGCCGGTAGGGAGACCAGGCCAGCAGAGAGTCGATCAAGCATCTGTAAATCTGTGGTAGATCTCTCGTAGTTCGCAAAGACGTCCTTGAGAATGGTCTCATGGCTGGCGATTGAAGGCGGCGCCAGGAGTAGAGTTCGGGAGGGGGGCGGATGTGCGGAAGGAGTTGGCGTCATGCTGTCTAGTTCTTAGACACGTGAGATTCCGACGAACGTGAAGAGTTAGTATGAAGCTGGTGTGAGAGAAATGTGAAGTAATGATCCTGTTCACGGTGAGGGGTCAAAATTGTACAGTCCCACCGGGATAGAAGATGTTTGAACCTTAAATATTGATTATACAAGGCCTGGTCATGTACGGCTTACCCCCCATGCCTGCACAAGTGTCGCTTGGCTCGATTGGCGAAACAATGTTCCGTTCTCTCAAAAATGATTCGCCAAAAAATATCAGAGGCACTAATGTAGGCATGGGGGGGGGCAAGCCGTACTCTCTCTCAAGGGTCCTGAATTTACTAGCGTCTTTGAGGGTCCGCAAAAATAAAGGGAATCGACATTGGTAAATCCTTGTATATTTATCGTGTAAATTATCCTTAGCGGAACCCTGGGTTTTCGTGTCATGCCTGTGTAGTGCTTTTGCAGGGATACATATGATTATGCAAGACTTTGTAATCTGTCGGTAAAAAACTTATTTCGGGAATTCTAAACGCAAGGTACCACAGCCTTGTAAGCAAGGTACTTCCAAACGACTAACCGGATCTGTTACGAAAACCTTTACATCCCTGCTAGATAGTGATAAAAGGTTAACCGGGTAACATGAGATGTGGCACGGGGCATTATCACCTTACAAACAGTCGCAAAGTTTACACCAAGAAATACAATCCTTAGAATATGTATCAAACTGGTACAAAAAATCACTTTCTATATCTAAAGCTTCTCTCTAGCATCAGTTTGTCATGGCGTGAGTAAAACGAAGAATTATATTTGTGAATTACACGACCGTAGATTTTCAATATCTTTACTTCAGAAAAAATTGAGTAAAACTTACCGGAACTCACCTTTTTTTTTTTTTTTTGTGGTTTACCGTGCCGTAATGTCCCTAATGGATCGAACACGTGTGAGGCCGGGTGAGATCAGGTTGACTGCTCTACCTCGTCTCACCATAATGACCGGAACCATGCTAGAATACATTCATGTGTTAAACACGTCAATCCCAGCCGCCCAGAAAAACGAATAAATAAACTCCAAAGAAAGAAAGAATA
>JAKRRZ010000384.1:0-22139 GCA_022627015.2 Podosphaera aphanis | reverse complement strand
GTCTGCTGATGGATGGTTGTTAGTGCATAGACAAAAGTTGGTAGTTCAGAAACTATTGTACATTACCAAACTGGAAAAGTGTGAGGAAATGAACAACACTTTAGTAAAAATGACTAACATTCACTATATCTCCAACGTGGGACGCTAAAACGTCACATCCGCTAGTGCGTCACATCCGCTTGCTCCGACTAGGAGGGGACCGACTAAATGGAGGCTCGCTTAATCCGACGATTATTGATTTTCAAGTTCCGACAATATATTTCAATAGGGTAGATGTACATTATTTTCATTCATCCGATAACATTTGACCATTTAAGGATTAGCGTTCACAGGTAAACCCAGACCTACACCCGTAACTAATGAATTATTTAGTTCTGGTGACAAGTTGTAGCAGGTTGTGAAAACTCAGTCAGCTCAGAACAACACTACTAGTATTGATGTATATCGGTCTAGATGGTAATTCGATCAATGCAACAACACAAGTCACAAAATTCAACATACAAAATTTTGAAGATTCTCACGATGAAATATACAGCGTAAAAAACAGAATTATATGCGCGCGTGGCTGGGGATGACGCCAATGTCAGACATCAACGCACCATTAACCCGATTATTCGTAACGGTTCACCCTCTGATACACTGCTGTTCGCTTCTGACAGTGTAATCGCAGAATCAGTACAAATCGACATTAGAAAGTACAACAGTACTCGCTGTCGTTTCAGACTACGATCTCACTGATCCTGCTCAGCTTGAGGCGGCTCGAAATACTCTAGATTTTGTTAAAGAAAGTGTATCCTGCCATAATAAGGGCTCTGATCACTGCAGCCTAAAATTAGCCCGCTCTCTCACCGATGAACATCGAAATAACACGAGAGACAATCTAAGCGCAAGGTCCGGACGAAGACGCAGTACAGACGATGATTGTCCTTTCCCAAGCACCGAACCAAACAACGTTGATCCCGCGATCTCAGATTTTTCTCTTGACGATGTGACTATGCAAGATAAGAGTCTCAGTGAAGGAGATGCCAATGCTTATGATGGGCTTGATGAGGAAGCCAAAGTAAGATTACTGATCGAAATGTTTCCAGCGTTGAAATCCTATGATATCATACACGCCATCAATAAATGTGATGGAAATGTATCCCTCGCAATCGATGAATTAATCACGTTGTCATTTCTTGAGGAAAGTGGGGATCGATACCGTAGTATTGACGGATTTGCCGGTAGAGCAAATTCACCCCGGCAAAAGAGAAAAAAAGGCAAGAGAATCAATGCCAAGAGAGATATAAATAGTACAGAGGCTATAACTCCGTCTTTAACGCAAGATCAGAGTTCTTGGGAGGTTGGGCAACAAAATATTGAGTTCCTTGCAGAGAAAGTCCGTTTGCCAAAATCACAAGTTGCTGCCCTATTCTACAAATGTGGAGCTTCTCTGTCCGAAACTATCTCACATCTAACTAAGGAACACCTAAGAGTGGACATTCGCTCTAAAGACGAACCAACTATTCAGGCGGAAGCGCATAAGCTTAGCAAAGACTTCCCAATGATTAATTTAGAGCAATTAGAAACCCTTTGTCAAATTACATATCCAGATGTTTCCAACGCACGTGTGCTCGCCAAGTCTCTCGCGCCCAATCCGATCCTCGAAAGCCTTCATGGTGTTCAACTAACCATTCACTATGCGCCTCCTAATATTAACTCAGAGACGATGCTTCTTAGACCAAAGTTAGATAACGTCCAGTCTACTAAACCTTTAGAGTCTAAAATTGCAGTAGATAGAGTTGCTGATCTTCGTGAGGCGCGAAATACAGCTTTCGCCAAAGCAACTGCGGCGTATAGACGTGGAAAGTCAGATCACCTTATGGGTGCAGCTGCAACTTATTATGCTGAGCAGGGGCATGACTATTCTTCCAGGATGAAGAAGGCGCAGAGTGAAGCAGCTGACTCACTTGTCGCAAGTCAGAGTTCACCAACCCATCTGGATTTACATGGTGTCAACGTCAAAGATGCGGTACGTATAACGAGAGAACGAGTTACCAGCTGGTGGCACGAACTAGGGGAGAGCAGAACCACCAATTTGCGACACGAGTATAAAGTAATTACTGGCACTGGCACGCATAGTGAAGGCGGAAAATCGAAGATCGGGCCTGCTGTAGCCAAAATGCTGATACGAGAGGGCTGGAAAGTTGAGATGGGAACAGGATTCCTTGTCGTGACTGGTGTTGTGAAAAAGAATTAACTTCGAGATGAAAGATATGGCATGAGTTTTGTAGGGGTGGGAAGAAATTATTGTCAATGTTGGATACAATCTTGTCTGCTGGATAGGTAGGGAGAGTAATGATTTATGCTTGCTGTATGGAATGAATCTGCGATGAGTGCCATTCATGTTATGATACTAGTTTTATTGGCTCAACATCTGTTTTTGACACATCTATTAGAGTCTGTGAACAACGTGCAGCCATAAACCGTCAGATCTCTATTGTAACCTAAGACTTCTGATGGTTTAAGCTTTCCTTTTCAATTGTCAGAGCAAGGATATTACGTAACAATCTTGACATTCAACTTCATGTCAGAGGAGCCATGACGTGTCTTGGGTCACTCATACTGAGGCTTACGCCCTACTTCTCCCCTCAACTGTCAATACCTACCCGAGGAAAAATGCGAGTAACGTCCTTTGACTTCCGATCATGCTTCAGTATCCAGACCTGAGCAGCCACACCACGCGTGGCTGCTCATATCATGTTAGAGAGTAGATATTCAGGCCGCAAGACTTGCAACCCGAACACGATAGCGGATCACAACGCTGCCAGTCGTCGGTCGAGGTCGCGTACGCAATTGAAGTCACGAGCGGGAGGTTTGATACGTCGGATGGTTCGGAGGCATGCGCTCTGTCAAGGGATGTGCGCGGTAGCTCGATGCGCAAGGTCCATCGAGGCTCGGATGAAAGAGCATTAAGTGGGCACAGTAGAGTCGTCGTCGTCGTCGTCGTCGTGAAGGATGACTTAGAGCTAGCAGGGAGGGAGGCAGCAGATTTCGGGGCAGGAGTGCGGATTCTCGTATGGTTTCAGCGTCGAGAAGCTGTGTTCATCATTCGGTCAAATCTGATAATAGGAAGGGAGAGTTCTGATAAGGATTGCTATGCTCGAGAGCATGATAGTGCTAGCTGGGTTAGTGATGGTTCTTCCTCGAGGATGGATTGCTATGGTCACGTAGCCCGGAAATAGGGAGAATGCGACGGGTTTTGAGGGAATATCAACCTCTTGCTAGACCGATGAACAAAAGTCCAACCTTTCTACATTTCTAGCACAAATTGGACTTCTAGTTCCTCTCTGGATGCCTGAAAATCGGATGAGTTTACGGCCAGGTGGCCAGACCAAGTTACCGTATCATACTGGCCTTCGCTTAAATGGTCCATAGTATGTTTGAACCACTACCAGCGGTAGTGTCATTACTCAAATGAACCACGTACTAATAGCCATTACAAAGTAGCAATGCTCCATCTGATGTTACTTCGCCAGCCGCTCTCATAGTTCGTGCTGACAGATCCGGTTAGTCGTGTGGAGGTACCTTGCTTGCAAGGATGGCGTACCTTTCGCTTAGCGTTTTGGTACCTTACGATAAGAATTCCCATCTTGATGCTGTGACCGTGAAATGATCGTTGATCGATCTAGCTCGCGCTCATCCCGGTGCTATGTATCACTTGCTTAAAGGACTCTATCTACACGCGACTAGCAAAGAAGGTAACCCCACCGCCCGCTGGTTGTGCCCCACTAACCCGGGCTAGAGTACTCCGTTCTCCTTCTCGGCCTCGACAATGCCGGCAAGACCACCTTTCACGAGCAGGTCAAGTCCCTCTTCCTTCCCCATGCGCCAGCGCCCAAGCTGAAGACCGTACCGACCGTCGGTCAGAACGTAAGCACCATCACCCTACCCGATATGTACCTCAAGGTCTGGGATGTCGGTGGCCAGCACTCGCTGCGCAAGCTTTGGCAATCTTACTATCGCTCATGTCATGCCATCATCTTCCTCATCGACAGCACTGACATCGGCGACGGGCATCTCGAGCACGATGCCTCGGGCCGCCTGGAAGAGTGTCGACTGGTGCTCGAAGATGTCCTGGGAAATGACGAGGCGGAAGGCGTGCCGCTCTTGGTCCTGGCGAATAAGCAGGATCGTGAGGATTGCGTCGAGGTTGTGCGGATCAAAGAAGGATTCATTCAAACTGTCTTCGAGGGCCGCATGGGAACTGCTATTCGAGACTCGCGGGTCCTTCCTGTCAGCGCTTTAACTGGCGCAGGAGTTAGAGAGGCCGTCGAATGGGTCAGAAGTCGTGTCAAATGGAATAAAGAGGGTAGGCCGCCAGTCATGCGTTAGGTAAGGTGATACAGGATTACCTTCAGCCGCCGTAAGCTAGATGTATTGCCCTTTATCCGAAATATGTAGCCAATCAAAATGTATTCTAAGACATGATATGTGATCACTGACACGGGATCAACGTGGTGTACTTGTTCTGTTCTTTCTGCTTCAGAGTCTCGAAAAGTTATTATTATCACTTTAACTCAAATTAAAGTGATAGTCTATACATGTATATTATATCCAAAGCTCGATTCATTCATCCCCCAAAGTAAAATAGAGACGCAATATGTATATTCAAAATAGTCCTTAAATCCTGTCCCATTCAGTCAATGTCATTAATCCATTATTTTTTCAAACTTCGAAATCGCTAACTGATTTATTAATAAGTACTAGTGTGAATGTAGTTTACTAAGTACCCTGATCGGGCAACTTAGTTGACTAATCCATCAATAATCATTCAATCATGGATCGCCTCAATCATGACCGAAATAACGCTTAAACCGGGCGGATATTATTGCTTGATACTTTCTTATCGGCCAATTCTGTACTGGGCCCTATTTTCCACGATAATATAGCCTTTCATGCAACTTACCGTGTTGCGCACGCCGGATATTTTTTTGTGGAAATTTTTGATTCCTCAACCTGAATAGTCGTGTCCCCCGTTTGTGACCATCAAGAACTTGAACCCTTCGTCTCCGGTAGCAATCGGCTCAGAAGGTACTCCAATGCCAGTCTCGGGGAACACTTTGTGCAGAGGCGCCCAATTCGACTGGAATTGAGATTTGTTCATCGCTCTTCGCAAATATATTTGAAGTATTTGTCTCGATGATTGAACTATTGGAATGTTCCTCAATTGAGCCGGCATCAAAAACGGGCGTCAGGGGCTCAACACCGAATATGCTCCCAGCGTCGGACTCCTGTCTCTTGCGCGGCGCCATATTACTAAACTCAACCCATTTGGACCAACAATTCTCACAGGCTCGTACTCGAGTCCCACGAGGATGGAAGTTTGCATCCTGGTCAAGAGGAATAGAATAGAGGGAATGTGAGTGGCAAAAGATGAGACCACACCGACGACAATGATGACGTCGATGAAATGTTGTGAACTCGCGGGTACAGAGACCAGAAGGAAGATCACAATGTGTTGAGAGGAGGTCCGGCTGGACCGATGTTAGCCTAGATGGAGAGAAAGAATATGAATAAACAGAGAAAATGAATCTAGACTGAAAGTAGAGCAGGTTTAATTCGATCGGGATATTCGTCTCGGCACCTCGACGCAAGAGTTACTTATCTCTTCTCGGAGCCCAATTTATATGCCACAGTTACAAGAAAATTATCTGGTATACATACCTTCCAATGTATCCGTGTTGGAGGGCCGCTTACCTTCCCTAACCCTAGCGCATCTACGTCAGAGAAGTCAGGATTAACGTCCACATCACTCTTCTTTGCGATAGCCAAAGTCGTGCTGCGTAGGATGTCTTCTTTCAAATTACTCTTCGCCGACAAATTCTCCTTGCGCCTTTTTTTCGGAGGGTCCGTTGGTCGTAAGACCGCAGGCATGTACAATGGCAACTTGGGTGGACGGAGTTGATTTATGTGACCAGGTAATGTCGAGACGAGTGGAGATGGGGAAGGGAGAGTGGCCGTTGTCGGAGGTGTAATCATGTGCGGATGTGGGTGCGGTGACTGAAAAGAGGGCTGCAAATGCGCCGAAGGCAGCTTGGAGAAGCTTAGCTTTCTATTGGTCGATGGGGGCATCTGACATGCAAGAGTTAATTTCGCCTGGTGAGATTGACAGTTTGAAGCAGAGGAAAATGGGGTTTGAAGCTTTGAATCTTGGTACTTAGATTCCCATGTCATTCCTTAAGTAATTCGGGTGTGGGGCCGTCGGATCAAAGATAGCCGATAATTGTTGTTTCGGACCGGATTGTTTAAGAAAAGCAAGTTAAAGGAGATTGCTACATGTACATGTAGGGGTGGTCTCTTTACATAATCTGACAGCTTGGCGAGCCACTTCTCCGCACCCTCCCTCGGAAATATGTATTTCCGTAAAATTAACAAGTGATAAAGAGGCTGGCTGGCCCAATCAATCAACCCTGTATTTATGGACGACGTTATGGAAAACTCAGCTTCTACGACGGACAGAAGCCCTCCTCCTCCACCCCTTTCGCGCCATCATCGTTACCGTCAATCTCGGTCCCAACCAATTCTGCAGTGGGCAACAGGCACGTTCTTCAACCTGTTCCTCCATTGAAGCGCGTATCTACGGATACCGTTCCAGAAACCACAGGCCATGGCTCTGAAAATGCCGAATCTTTCCTCCCTCGTGAGATCTCTGGAATAATTCCGGCAAGGCAGCTAGCTACGTAAATGCGCCTGGAAAACTCGAGTGATGATTTGTACAAGTGTAATCAGTAACATTGATAGTATCATAACCAGTTTCCAAGACGAAAATCCGAAAGGCGAGGCCAATGCTCTGAGGACATATCTCCATCAGGCATTATCCCTCTTTGTTGCTTCTGACGCTCCACAAAATCCTCTAGTCCCATCACAATCTTGGCCAGCTAAAGGTACGAATACTTCTAAAACGAAAGGATCACCTCTTGCCAATATTTCTGTGCATGCGACTCCTCCGAGAAAGCACAAATTTCCACAAAACCCGCAATTGAACGGCAGCACATGGGCAACCGTAGCCCGTAAAGGTCAGAAGAAAGCAAGAATAGACATACAAAATAGTCAATCAGTGACACTTTCTAATCATTTAAAAAAGCCGGCGGCAGCGAAGCATGCTTACGGTAAGGATGCGGCTGTCTCCCAGGATCCTCGACTTGTTGCTCGACTCCCTCGAGAGCACGAGTGGCGTAAACTTTCACCTGCTGGTCTTCATGAATTGGTAGTAAGTATAAATATTTTCAGATTCCGCTTCTCATACCTACTGTTCATACAACCATTTCTAGACTTGATGATGGCTTGGAAGTGACTCGCTTAGAGATGACGAAAACCATGCTAACGGACGAGATTGAACGAGTCAACTCGGTGCGCCCTGCCACAGACGTAGATCAACTATAAGGACTTCAAGTTTCCTGTCGAGGTTGATTCTGTCCTCGATCTGGAGGAATTCACAGGTTGGTTTGTCAGTTAAAATATCAGTTTTAATATTTTTTTCGCCTCCGACACTGATCTGTTCAAAATCCGAAGCTCTGGTTCCAATTTATTAGATCGCAGATCATCACATCGCTTCACAAGAAGCCCCATACGCAGGAAATGTGGGTGAGTAGGGCTGTAAAACTATTGCGTGGCTAGTAGAGCCGCTCCCGTTTCTATCTGATCATAAGGATTGAGATAGTCGGACCGACCCAATAAACCAGCTTCCTAATTTGCTTAATTTTTTTTGAGAAATGGGACCTGAGCTGGGATGAGCAGGTTGTCTCCGTAGCGTGACACGGCAGTCTGTCGCCAGCGCGGCGTCGACACGCACGAGACGGCGCCAAGATTCACCGCAGACGTGGATGTCAACGAGAACCTCTCTCTCCGAAGCCCAGGATGATTACGTGTATGATTCGTCTTGAACGCAGTAAAGAGCAAGCACGGTAGTCGAGTTATCCTTCATTACCCACCCCATCACACCATAGATGTATGTACTAGAAACTTCTGAGCTCTCCGGTCTGGTCCAATAGACCCAAGGCAAGGCACATCTTTCTGTCTTCATTTGGTAGGGACAAGCTATCGTGAGCCCCAGTCCGTGAATTTCGTACATGCATGCCAGCTAACACCCTTTGATGGCCTCTACATGCTTTGGGACTTATGCCATTGCTGTGTGGCTAATGCTGGGTTTCGAAGGACCTGAAAACCATTTGGTTGTAGAATTTGATCTAGTATGGACTCCTTGAATGAGTCGGCGATCATCGCGGGCGAATTCGGTAGATCTTTCGTATGTCAAAGTGTTATAAATGAAAGAGACTGAGAGTAAGACTGAACCTGTAACCTATGAAAATCGGACAAGAATGTAATTGCACGAAGCCTGTCTACTTTAGGGACATCCCTTTATATTTACATGTACATAGTTTGTGACCCACTATCGACGCGAACTAAGGAACAGGGCTGTGGCTGTGACAGAAAATTCTTATGAATTTGACCGTTTCACTTTCTTTTTACTAGGCTCGCCTTCTTCATCATCACTTAGTTGCGCATAATGCGTCACTGGTTGGGTATCTCTCCAAGCGTTAGTAAAGAGTGGATCATTTTTCGCGAGATCAGCATATTTCAATAATGCTTCCCGAGGGTCTTCGTCCCGCATGCTGCTGAGCGGAATATTTTGGTTAATATGTCCCTCGTCGGGTTGACTTTTCATGAACGGTGTCACCATGGGGATTTGAGGTCGTCGAGGATCCCGTGATCGCCCTGACGCAGTCAGACCGACAGTTGGATGTCGAGACAGGAATGAATTTCCACTGGTATTTGTCAGAACACCACCGGGAGTTATGATACTGTCACCTGATATTCCTGTAGACTGGTCTGTGGTGAAATTGGGATCATCATCAACATGCCGCTTCTTTGGCGCTCGCGACATAACATCAACAGCACCTTTGATTGAAATTTTGGGATTGTAGAGAACGTGCACCTCGGCATTTGCAGACCCCGTGACAATTTGATTGATCTTAGGATGCCATGCGACAGTGATAATTGGAGACCCGGGGGTGATGGGAGTCACCAGCTCTGGCTTTAGGTTACCAGGATTGAGGATATGGAGGTCACCAGATGCCGAGCCAGTGATGATACAAGATGATGTCGGAGAGTATTTGATACTTGACATGGCATAATGATTAGATGTCGATTGATGAGAGACTGTTACGAAGGGATCCTTGAACTTTCGGATGTCCCAGAGCTTGATCAAGTCATCGCCTCCACGTGTAACGATAGTTCTTCCATCTGAGCTCATGTCAATTCCACTGGTCCAAGTTCCAGATTCGTGTGCTTTGCGTATTTCTGATGCTGGCCTTGAAAATGGACCATTTCCGCCCCACACAACAAGGCTTCCGTCTAACGCTGCAGCAACCAAGAGATTAGGCCCTGCTTGCAAATGGTTTCCCCATACTACCGCTGTCATTCTCGTTCTCCCAGCAGATCCTGCAGCTCTTGACTTGTGTACAATCACCTCTTTTTGACATCTTTTGTGATTGACATCCCATATCCGAAGTGTACTGTCAGTTCCAGCAGTTACGCATAGATTTTTGTGAATGGGGCTCCATGTCCCTGTTGTGACTTCTGAAATATGCCCTTTTGTATTGTTCATATCCCTTAAGTACATATCTCCCTTCTGAAATTCAGCGAGAACTTCTCCGTCTCTATTCATTATCTTCGCTTGCGGATGTGCTGAAACGCAGAGGAATGTGCTTCCGGACATTGGGTTGAATTCTATATGATTGATAGGGTGTGTCTCCGAGTTTGTCGACGTTTTCGATTCATTCGGATCCACACTCTTAAATGCACGTAACGTCGTGGGGGTCATCGAAGCAAAATCATGAAACTTGAGTGTACAGTCAGTGGATCCTGTAACCAATCGTCCTCCTGCGGAATCTAAGGTGATAGATGTGGCAGCTTTCTCATGGGTTCGTAAAACCAATTCGTGCGAAACAGGGAACTCATCTTCATCATCGGATGAATCAGAGTCCTCGGAATCTTCAGAGTCATGAGAATCATCTTTGCTACAACCTGAAATTAGCGGTGATTTCTTATCTTTTTCTATATGGTGTTCTTCTGCTGAGTTGGGCTGTGATTTCTCAATGGTCCTTTTCGTCCGACTAATTTGCTCTTCAATATTTGCCTCTTTAGTTTTCTTGCCGAATGATTGAGGAAGAAGGTTTCTTAATGGATCATCCACGTGCACCTGTGGCATTCCTACCTCAATATCTTCTGCGATACTCATCGCGTCGTTATTGCCGGTCGTCGTGTATTTGAAAACGTTAATAACGTCTCCGATGACGCCCAATGCTTAGATTTGCAAATCTGATGCATTCACATGGGGGTTCGGCTAAGAATTTCACCTAATATTAATCGAAAAACAAAGATTTGGTATTAATTAGTAGAGTTTGTGTATGTCGTCACGCTACATGACATGCCATCAATGATTATTGGTCTCCTCGTCTGACCCCAGACTACGCTAGTGATGGGAATTGCCGCTCTCGCGTCTGATATTTTGGGAATTAATACCGGACGGATCAACTAAGCACTAGAAACCAAATCTAACAATTCCGAAAGGCTGAAATCGGCAGATCACTACATGTAGTTTGAGATGTGCAAAAAAGTTTAAAGGTATACGAACTGGATGAAGTATTTCGAATTAGAACAGGTCCTTCATCATTTCTTGCGATCTTCTGTTACTTCTCTGGAGCTGCATCTCCTCAAAATCTTCCGGAGCAACTTGAAAGAGTTTCCGATAATTGTAACGCCCACCAAAATGAATTAAATCAATATCCATCAAGAAGAGAGAACAGAGTAAAATAAATTCCCAATTATGAAGGGTCTGATAAGCCAGAGAGCGAATAGCTTCATGTCACGTTCAAAAGTGCTGTAACAGGTCTCTCATCAGCGGGTACATACAATTATAGTAGTAGCTACAGGCGATCAAGGTTATGGGAGAGATGACAGGAGACAATGCCCGGAAGAGTATGGATAAGTGTGTTGATGTTGACCTGAGGAAGATCGCCAACCCCAAACGAACAACCTCAGGAGAGGTAATGTTGCGGGGTCAATTGGTGTCGGTGACAACAGAGCAAGCCCAGGTAAATCAGTTTATTAACAAAGTCTAAAATAAAGGACTTACTACCATTGCGCCTCCCTCTGCTTTACTCATTTATATAGTCATACATGTAATTCAGGGGTGTTTTCCTACTGGGGTGTAATTATCCTAGTTGACCCCTTTCAGCTCTCTTTTTATCTCGCTTAATAATATATCAGATCGAGCAGGCGGGATCCTTGTAGTACTGGGGTAGCCAGTATCTTACTAAACACGGGCTAGTCCCGTAACAGATAACTTGCAAAAGTCGCAAGATTAGGCTGCCCATCTTCTGGACCAGAATATGAAAATGCTAGATATGCTAGATAGAGCAGGGTCAAATTAAGTCGGCAGAGTAAGCGTTAAGGCCCCCCATAGATCAACCTCTGATCCTGAAAAGTTTGATGCCTTCGAAAAAGACGGTATAAAATGTCAGGATCAATATATTACCCGGCGAACGAGAATTGCACGCAAATTTGCAGGAAAGAAAAGATTAAAATATTTAGCGTTGTTTGGGAGGGGATGTCTACTAGTATATCCTGGACAGGGACTTATTGGACCAGGTCTCCCAATACCCCACCCAACCCAAAGAATGGAGCGTTGAGACTGCAGCTGAACTTATCGAAAAGCTGGACGGCCAATACGAGACACTGGATCTGGCTCAGGATGCTGCAATAAAATTTGACAATTTACAGCAAGGAACGCATCCATTCCAAAACTTTCTGGCTAACTTTGTTGCCTTAGCGGCAAAATATAGAAAGACTAAAGAGCAGAAAGTTGATGCTCTAAAGAAGGTTTCAACTGAGTTTCCAGAGACAATAAAAACCCTAGTACAACCTCCAGCCTGAGACAACTTTCCTGCATGGGCGAATTAGTGCCAAGTCTTTTTTGATAACCAGCAGGAATTTGCTCATAATCAAAAGGCTAAAAAGTTTTCTTCATACAATTCAAGTGGACCAGGTCTCAATGGACAGGGGGTGCAGAAGAGGTTTGGGATGCCATCTCTCGAAACATCACAAGATGACGGGGAAACGAAGCATACTAGAGCATAGTGATCTATTCATCCTATGATATTTCACACCTTTCAAGCAGAGAAGTTGTTATTTAACTTTAACCTTACAATACAAGAGCTCTATACAAATGTACAGACAAGACTTTCAAAGCCGTAGTTTCTGTTACGAATAGATTAATAAATGCTAAATTTACGCCGTATTGTCCATACCTCTAAGTGCCCGAATTTTGAAACTGATACCCTGATGTTGCCGTCTTATCAGTCACAAAAATTGAACTGAAATATACTTACGAGAATTAAATGATTTATCTGGTCATTTGCAAAAAGCTAAATACCCCCGTTGATAGCCTCCACGGGAAATGCGCCAAAACGACCTTCCATACAACTTGCCTGAGAAATCCTTTTCTCTGATAGAGGAGAAACATCATCAGAGGTCGTCAATACATAATGAGAAAAAAACACCATTCGAATTCTATGAGTATAACGGATTACGATCAACTTCTTTCGATTATCCAGGTTTTCTTATGATAAATGAAATGCTCCTTGCCCCTCTTTAATAGCAGTATTCATACGTTCTCGCATCACCTCGAGGTTTGTGTAATCAGGTAATTTCAGGTAGTTAACGCAAGTCATCACACTAGGAAGGTAATCATCAGAGGTATAAGGTGGTTCACTGGGTTTGCGAACAACTGTAAATATAGGTGTGAGGGATTTAAACCCTGTGTTTTAGTTAGTCTTTTAATAGATTTAGAAATTTCAGGCAACTTACCGCCAATGGGAAGCTTGGGACTTCCAGTAGTAAATTGTAAAAACTCGCGTCGTGAAGGTGCGTCAAGCTCACTCATAGTTTGTAATAAGTTTCTGACGCTTTTGCTATCCATATTGAAGCCATGATCTGCTTTGATAGAGTCCATTAAAGCTGCAAAATAGTTAGTCATTTAAAACCTGTCAAAATAATGCCAAACTAACTTTCAAGTGACCAATCTTCATCAACTCTACCAAAAAGCATAACTAGTTCATCCGGTGTGAAAGCACTCAGTGCCGAGTAAGGAAAAACCTGGTTAAAGCCTGTCTTGAATGCATCTATCTGCCTTTGTACACCACTTCCCAACGTCATATCGATAACTCTCTCAAGATAAAGCTCAACCTTATCAACTGTGACAGATGAATAAGATCCATTAGGTATCAACTCAATCGAGGAGTACCCGGGCAAAGTAAAATCTAGGCCCAGATCATCAATACGAACCCCGTCGATCGTAAGTGATTCAGCTTGATTAACTTTCTCTGTGGGGGTCATATTCGGGTCCTCATCAATGGCTTTCTTTGCCACAGCGAATCGTTTAATCAGTTTGAGAGATTTAGCAAGCTGCGGATCAACTGTCATGACGGCACCGAGAGACGGTGAGACTGGTTTCGATGTATCGCCAATACGGAAGAAAGTCGAATTGAAAGACACATCAATAATCCGAGAGTCAATCATAGACCTTGCAACAAACTTACCAAGCATCTTGAAAAGATGCAGTATGCGCTTCCCATTTTCATTATAGGACTGTTCCTCGCTCATTGGAGCAGGGAAAAGGCCACGCGCACCAAATGCAAATTCATCGTTGTCGTTACAGTCATTTTCCCGCCAAAGCTTAATTTTTTTTTTAGAAAATTCTTTAGAAACGGTAGAGTAAAATTCTAAGGTAGGTCCAAGACCTGTTCCTACTTCTTCAAAATATTCTACTTCGAGAATGCTCTGTGAAGCACCATAAAGCTCCATGACTTTCAGAGCAGACTCTAAAATTTTTGATCTAGAAATGCGGACCTTTTGTCGTTGTAGACGACCAAGGAAAGGTCGCTCGTCTCGAAGACGATCCCGCCTGGATTCATCGGCAGATTGGGCGTTCTGCCATCTAATCATTGATCGGGCATAGCCGAATGATGTTGATTGCAGAAATAAGTGTCGTGTTTCGAATGGAAAGAGAAATGGATAACACCGTGTAAGGTCTTCACTCCAAGTGGGTAGACAATTACTAGCAACTATAAGTGGTTCTTCAAGCTGACGATTTAATTTTGCGGTAAGTTTAGTGTTAACGAACTGTGAAAGTGGCTCAACGTTTAACTTTAAGGTTTCTTTATTCTCTGCCAAGACATCATCAAGATTTGCGTTAAGTGCATGTAAAATATTGAGAAGCCTGAGAATAGAGGATGTTGCAGGGTGCTTATCAAGGGAAGCAGGAATACCAGATGTAGAGTTTATGAGTGTATTCTCGGAGGCTTGAGAAAGAGAATTAGGCTCGGGTGGGGGAGGGCCAGAAACCCGCTTAAACTTAATCGAATGAATAGCTGACCACACATTTCGGTTTCCATGATCTTCCACTGTGGCCGTTCCACTATGAACTGCTCGATAGATAGTTGTCTCATTAGGTATGACAGTATCTCCTAAACTGAATGTAATGTGCCAATCTTGAGGCACGGTTTGAATAGCAGCAGCGTAAGACATAGGTCGGGATGATGTACTCTGTGCTGTTAACGTGGTCTGGGTAGCAGGGGAGTGGATAACTGATTCCTTGCGAAGAAGGTTGTTGATAGAAATTTGCGATGGCGTTGTAACCCGGGTCCCATCCTCCTCTCGGGCGGTAACTTTTCCACCAGCAGCAATTTCAAGATTTACAGCAGTGGGATCATGAATTTCTCCCTCATCCATTTCATCTTCGATATCGCCAACGATAGCATCAAGGGCAGCAGTATCGTCCAGGTCGTCATCATCATCAATTAGTTGCCTCTCGTCGGCACATTCTAATGCATTTGCTAGTGAATCCTCTTCTGGAGGAGGTGAGTTAACAGGAGGTTCAGTCAAGCCTTGGCGTCTGCTTGTCCGTCTTACAGTTGGCCGCTCTTGTGGGGTTGCTGTCACAGATTGACTAGCCTGAGCAGGAGTTTTGGGTGTGGCGATCTTAGAATCTACCTTTCGCGTGCTTCGAGTTGTCAATGGGGTTGAGTGTGCGGTGTTTGAAGTAATGCTTTGAGTAGTTCCCCGATCTGTAAGACGAGTTTGAGCGGCTCCAGCAAAGGGGTTAGGCATGCCGGCAGCCGCTAAGCAAGCTAGAGCACCACTAAGGCCATCCCTGGACCTAGAGCCCCGAGGGCGCTCTGAAAGACTGATCCTCGGACGTAAATAATCATCAAGAGCTTTGAAAGTTGCAATCGCATGGATGGATACCATTATATTTCGATATGGCCGAGGAATATCAGAATCCTCATCGGCAACTAATTTAAGACGGATTTGTTTAGCGAGCATTGACGCAGCGCTACTTTTATTTCCATCGAAAGTATTTTGATGAACCGTTACTACCTCAAAATGCTCTGAGCGGCTGAGCAAGTCTTGTAATTTATGTATTAAGACACTGAAGGGTGTTACTAGTGTTTCAGTAGTAGTTGTCTTTGACTTTCTGTTAATTGTGCGACCCATAAAGACTTCCAAAAATGTGGAACGAGCATTGTTTCTAACCACTTCATCTACATTATTAAAAACATCAAGCAAGACACGAACAATCTCCGAATTGAGGAGTTCAGCACTCGTGACACTCTCGAGAACATCCCCATCAAAGTGAGAAGCAAGTTCTGTGAAAAGTTTAACCCCATTACCAGGAGCTTGGTGCAGATAGTGAGCTTCTATGCTCGCTGCAAGCGCCTGAAGGTTTTTGAGAATCTTTGCAGCTTTCTTTTTCATTATTTTGCTTGTTTTTTCATTTTCATGAACATCCAGAAATCTCCTCGCTCGTTGAGCAATAATTTGCTGTATGCTGGCTAAATTAGCAGATAGGCGATGGGATGGACCATCGAGAGAAATCGTAGATCCACATGAGCTAGCTGGTGAAGGACTGATATCATCAGGAAGATCTTCATTTTCATTTTCCGCCTCGTCTTCAATAACCGAAGAGTCTTCACCATCCTCATGCACATTATTTTGTTCTGTTTTCTCTGGAGTTTTCCTTGATACATTGGGTAATTCGGCCTCAGTTGAGTCAGTAGTTGCAATTATATTTTCGTAAACTGTTGCAACTTTCTCCTCATTGAAGTTGGCAAGCTTAGCAATTTCAGCTATAACACCTTCACGATAGAACTGATATCGGTAAATTTCATCTAGCCGACGGAGTAGTAGCTCTGCAGCTCTGAGGGCATACGTGACAAGGGATGGGTGATCTTGTTGAGAAAGAATAGAAGCTAAAAATGATGCGTACGGGACGGAGTGCAAAGCTTCGATTAGAATATCCTTATCTAAGATAGAAAGCATCTTAAGTTGAGCACTCAAAACCTTTTGCCGCACACTCAGATTGATGGTACTAGAGAATGCATCTGTCAATGTGGGAAGCAAGATTATCGCAAATCGCTTTACTTCTTCTTTACACCCTTGGAGGAGCTCCAAACGCTTTTCCTTTGAAGATGTTTTTTGTATGCTTGAGGGATAATTCTCATCGGATGTGGCTCCTAAATCAATATTAATGTCCTCAGAAGAGATGTCGCTTTCTAGAGGTATCCCAGGTAATAGTTCACAAATAACATTCAAAGTTTCAATAACTTGTTCTCGAGGTCTATGAAGTAATGCTTGCATGATGACAACGCTATCCAACTTGGCTGCGACATCTTCATCTGGGCCAGGTGGCGAAACCCCTGTTAAAATTTGATACAAAGTCTCTACAACGTGCATCTTAAATAGCTCAGTCGATAAAACAGGGCTAGCTCTAGCGGTGAAAGCAATAACTCGAAGAAACTGTGTCGGTATATTATGCCCTATTAAGTTCGTCGTTCCAGGAAGTAAAAGGCGAAGGATAGCCTTGAGCAAATCAGTACTGACAAGTTCCTCCAGCTTATTTGGGTGATATCTAAAGCTCTCGACAACTCGAGAAACACAAAGAGATGCCTGCTCGACGACTTTTTGATCGTTTGAACCAAGGACATTCAGCAACACTGGCATAACGTCGCGTATTACGGGGAAAGAATCCTCTGGAATATTTCGACAGCAATTGGCTGCAGTTGTGACTGCGGTTCTCTGCGTGCTTGTAGCAAAAAAGTCCAGGTAGGTTAAGCAAGCGGTTAATCCGCCTTCTCTGACAATAGAAGCAGGGTATTCAACTGAAATTTTTTCGAGGGTCTGTTTATCTTAGCAAGGAACCTAGGCATAGCTAGTAGATACTTACGCTTAAAGCTTGCTCTGCTAGATCAATAAAATGTATCTCCAACAGCTTTTGGCAGAGCACAGGCACTGCACCACCATAGACAACGTTAGCCACACTGGACGGTAACGCTTCCATTAAATTTGCGATACAGCGACAGGCAAGCAACATCATTTCGGAATTTTCTTCGTCAAAATCGCTTGGTTGCATCAGGGAGACTAGCTCCTTTACAAAGGCGTCCGGAGAAAAATGTCCTGATAGGTTATCCTCTGTAGAGACCAACAAAACTTCGGATAAATCTTGTAGAGCAATTAGCTGTATAGATGGGTCGTCTTTCTGTTTAAGATTATTCAGTATGTCTCGTAATCTTGTAGATACTCCTGACATCATAGTACTTAATGCCCTTAGAGTACTTGAGAGTCCGTGAGGAGGCCCGCCAGGTCCTCCGAAGCCACCAAATGGATCATCATCATCTCGCTCCTCGTAATTTCGTCCCATATCTTCATCCCCATGATGCTCTTCTTCATCTTCCTCATCAATGCTACCGTCATCTTCCTCTGGGACTTTAGGAATCTGGTTATTCCCTGCTGGCATAAGCGAAGGTATTTCTTTGTTAGTGTTGTTTTTTTTAATTCGCCGATTAGATGTTGTTGTGTTAGTAGTCGTATCTGAGTAGTCAAATGTTAGCCGATAAAGTTGAGAGGCAGATTCCTTGGTACAAACCTTGGACATTCTTCTTCGCTCGAGATGCCTTTCTCTTAGATCCTGAGGTTGTGACTGGAATCTCATTTGACGGACCAGCAGAATCACTAATTTAGATATGAGTGGGTTGATAGTTGGTGAGCATGATGGGTAGAGCTTACCCAGGACTCGACATAACCGCAGAGTTTTGACCCCTTTTTCGGCGTTGATGTGCAGGTAAAGCTGCGGCTGGCAAAGTGGGCAGAATAGAATGGTCAAGTTCGGTGATCGTCTTTTGACGTTTGGAACGACGAGAAGCTGGGGCTTTGGTAACTGGTTCTGATGCTGGTGCTGGTGCTGGAGGGGCAGAAGATATTGCTTGACTTGATTCTAATAGAGCCGGAGCTTTTCGTTTCCTGGAAGATACCGAAATTCGTGTTGACGTGGCGGCCGTGGAAGCTCCTCCTGCAGAGGTGTTGTTTGTATCTGGGCACCCTGCTGCTTGCCTTGCCGCGGCTCTCGTGATTCTACTGCTGCAAGGCATTAGTTTTTGGTCCAACAGAGCCACTTACCCAGTTTTAATGTAGATTGATTTGCTGAATAAAAGTTTGAAGGGAGAGCAATAACAGTGACGAGCAGAGTGAAAGGGAAAGATGAGGGTGACTATGAATGTGTACCTGGAAGTTGCGTTTGAGCCTATTCTTCTTTCGCTATCGAAGACTGAATTAGAGTTCATTCCTTGATCCATCGGCTCACGCCATTTGTAGTGGCAGATTCTTGTGAGGTCGCAGTATGTTGTCGGTCGAGTAGTTTACAGGTGTATAGAGAGATGTCCATCGGTAAGTAGATATGCTTGGCATCTTGTGGATGGGGTAGGATATGCTCGGTTAAATCGCCCAATCTTGTAGGAATCAAGACTAGTTAACTAGGAAATCTCATATCGTACACTGTTAAGCTACTGATTTACAACAACAACAACCGTTACTTCAGTGGACCTAACGCTTAAGAAAACTGAACAAATCATCGATTTCTGACAGCTTAGTCCTCTATAACCTTTATTTTTGCATTTCTAGTATACCCTGGCTACTAACGTTGACATTTAGAGTCACCTTCCACTGATAATTACTGGTTTAACCACCACTAATGATATTTAGATCAACAGCTCTACATATACTAAAGAAGTGAAATTACCCCTGGAAGAAATCCTCAGGTAATCTCAGAGAGAGCAAATCTCTGTATAGTTTAGAAAAGTTCACATAGAGAAGAATATCTGATATTCAAAAAATAAAATGTGATACGTTGACTTGAGGGGGGCTGTTGATTAAATTCACATCCAACCAAGTGATAACGTGTAAAGACGGTAAAATCTTTTAACCTGGGCCAATTATTCCATGTCTAGGAGCCATGAACATTATTCTTTTAAGTACCACAAGCTTCTCGGGTCGTTTGAAACTCCAGTTGACCTTTTGGGAGACCGGACATAAGAAGTTCTACACATACATTTAAATTATTTATGCTAGACAATCTAGTTCTACAACATCAATAAAATAACAGAGTCTTAAAACTATATTCAACATTCATATTATGAAAATAGCCAATCGCGGCTATTCATTTCAATCAGGTGCCTAGGATCCTGGGTGTAGCGTTAACTCAAGTTATTGAGCTGCATGTTAAGCCAATAATCTGTCGAAACCGACGAATCGCGCTCGTATGATACATTTAGAAAGTCGCAGTGATGCTGGTCAGAATCAAACCGCAAACAGTATTTGATCAGAAGGAGTCTCTTACGAACTGGATTTTTCTCGAAATTCAGGTTCATACCCTCTTAGCTTGGTTACATTGTACAAGAAGGTTTCTCTAGTTCTCCGGTCTGGTGGACCTTAATTGTTAGGAGTTAGTGACGTCAAGAACAGTAGATGAAAGTAACATTTGTCGCTAGGGAGATTAATCGAAACTGCGAGTGCTAAAGCGATTAGCTTCGAAACGATTCACAGGCTCCCGAACTATTTGAGCGGGCCTAGTATGGGAAAAGAAAGTATGTGAACCTGGGTGAGACTAGTATTACTTTTGGAATCCACATTGACTCTTGAGTACTTTAGTTATCATCGTCCCTTTAGTGCTCAAATTACTTGAAGACTGAAGAAACTCATGAGTTGGTGTCGATAATCAAGTCGGCATCAGCTATCGGGCCACGGCATTCAAGCCTGTCTATATTTTTTTCTGACACTCTAGGTTTTGGATCAATCAAAGCATTGCTATATCGTCCTCATAAAACGCCCGTAAGCTAGGCAATTTATTGGTTTAATAAAGCATGGAAATAGAAATAGATATAGCAAAGAGTTGAGGGGCCTAAACCAGACTTATACACTAGATCGGAAAAATTCTATGTTTGCACTACAATGGATAAATATCAGTATAAATTGATGAAATTTACATGAAAATTAATAATTCTAGATTCTGAGAAATTGCAATTCATTTTTCCAGCTGAACTATAATTTTTTCCACAAAAATAATGACGAAATGTACTACTTACTTAAATAAAAGGATTATGTTTTAAGGAAGTACAGAGTGGAGTAAGACAGAGTTAAAGGCAAGCAGACTGTCAGGAATATGCCATGATCCAGTGCGGCGCTGATATCAGGTGACATCAGGTGACATTACATGACCAGTTCTTTCTAGAAACTTTTGCAATAACTGATGGCGGCCGGCAAAGTCGAGCTCTTCACCTTCTCGCGTTGCCGGCTATAAACGCTCAGTATGTTCGCATATCAGAGATAGCCAAGAAGAGAAGCGCAATCCAGTCTTGGTCGCAAACATATACCTCTCTGCTTGAATTATCTAGTCAGATGGCCGATATCCCTTGATGAGAACACAACCTTCCAAACGACTCACTTTCTGCCACCCATCCTGACAACAGAAATTTTCTATCGATTACGGCATCTCTCTCAATCGGATTATTCACGTCTATCGACTCCAACTAAACGCTCTCGTTGTTATGGATACCCGACGGAGGAATAAAGACCCGGGCACAAAGTTGCAGGAATTTTCAGGAAGTTTAGGGAGCATATTTTCGATGGAAGATACATGTCTGAAGTAGGGAGAAGAATAGTAAGGAAGAAGAAGAGGCGTGCTGGAGGGGGAATGAAGCCTTTTGATCCAGAGATTTTTAACATTGAGAGCTGTGCGCGCCAAGTTTTCAACAAAGGATGATGTGGTGGTCCATCATTCGGGTCATGTTCACACGGAAGGTCTTGTAGCCTGAACACCTATAACGACATGAAGTAAGGACATTGTGAGACTACTTTTCTTGCGGTTGATGCAGTTAGATAATGAAGCATGCTGGGGTAGCTCAAGGTTTTTAGCTGCGGTTTTTCTTAGGTGGGTATTCACGGTTGAAGGAAGGGGTGTAAGTCCCCAAGATGTGATACCTTGTAGTGGTACCGACAAATGCACCCACGGCATGAGTGCTCTATGTAAATGTTGTTTCATCTAGCTGTAGTGACCGAGAGAAGCCTACTTCTCGGCGTCTTTCGTCCCAATAGGGAACACTAGGGTACGTGGCTGTACGCTATCCGCAGACGTAATAAACGAACTACTACTACTAATAACTGATGGCGGCTAGGGCTAAGCAGACTCCCAAAGTCTTCTGTGATATTCTATGGTGTTCTGTGTACTTCTAGTATAGCCTAGAAGAGTTGTAATTAGATCTAGCAGATGGGACGTGGAGTTATATAAAGAGCGGCTCCCTCTTTGCATGAAGAGGTTTCTTGGACCTGAGTCTTGTCAGCTATTACTGTTCAAATATAATCTCGCCTTGATTCACAGTTATTGTTATTATCTCGCTCATAGAGTCCACGGCCATTGTTATTGTCTTGTCCACGAAGTCTGCAGTTCACGCCACGGTCGTAGACCTTCACATAGACATTAATTAGAAGAGCAAAGTAACACAAAAATAAGCTGGTCCCACACTATCCAAAATTAGCAACATTGAGTGTAGATGAAAAGAATTTTGATCTTGTTGGTTTGTTTTTTTTTGATTACTTATTACGTCGTGCCGGCGCACAGCATACAACCCTAAGGGTCATGTACCGGTTAGCTCAGCCTATCTAGGGCTACCCGACGCGTCAGTCTCCCGAAAGATTCCAACCAAGTA
>JAKRRZ010000383.1:0-22140 GCA_022627015.2 Podosphaera aphanis | reverse complement strand
AAAAAGCTAAGGTGTGTGAATGATGTAAAGTCGAAGATGGTGCTGGGAGTTACAAGACTATTAGACAGCCAGTTATGAAATGTAGTTGAAACAAATTACAATCATCAGTTGCTAAATCTACGTAAAATTTTATTAGGCTATCCGTAAACTAGACTCAAAAAGGGAATTCGGTAAAATGGGCAATAGACTTGTATGGGCAATAGACTTGGTCCCCCGTACTTTAGTACGGGGGTGACGTTGATACAGAACCCCTAAGTAACTTCACCTTTTCCTCAGTCAATAGCACAGTCTTTTTGCCACGCCGTCTGGCATAATTGTCATTCATTTACAGTCATTTCGAGTTAAGTCAAAATTCCGACACAATGTTATTTTTGTTCCTTCTATTGGCTGCTGTGGGACCCGCCTTGATAGCAGCGCAAGGCCAACTCGGATTCGCCCTCGGGAACAAAAAAATCGATGGCTCTTGCAAGTTTAAAGATGATTTTGTCGAGGATTTAAGAGCCCTCAGTAAATTGAGCAAGATTGTCCGGATATACGCGGCAAGTGATTGCGATGTGGCTAGGGAATTGCTGCCGGCCGCTCAAGCAGAAGGCGCTCAAGTCATACTTGGGATCTGGTAGGGCTATAAGATACCTCTCTCAAAGATTAAAATAGCATAGGTCTTCTAACATATCTGTTAGGCCCGATGTTGAAAGCAGCTTCGAAAAAGACAAAGCCGCCGTCCTTACGTATGCACCCCAATATCCAAATCAGGTTTACGCAGTAACCGTAGGCTCCGAATCTTTATATCGTGGGAATTTCACTGGTGATCAACTGCTCACTAAGATTTTGGACGTTAAAACCGCACTGCAGGGTCGATTTAAAGTTGGGACAGCTGATTCATGGAACAAATTTCAAGATGGCACAGCAGATCCAATCATAAAAGGAGGAGCAGACATTTTATTGTGTAATGCATTTAGTTATTGGCAAGGACAACCACTCGAAAATTCCTCAGCCACCTTCTTTCACGACATTTCAGAGGCTTTTGGACACATCCAGACTGTCGCCGGTGGTGCGAATGTCCCCGAATTATGGGTTGGAGAGACTGGTAAGTATCTAATTTCCTCGCCGGAAAAAATTGATTGACGGCTTACAATATCAGGGTGGCCAACTGCAGGTCAAAATTATGGTGCCGCTGTTCCTGGTCTTCAACAGGCGTCTGAGTATTGGTCGCAAGCTATTTGTGGTATGAGAAAGTGGGGAGTTAATGTATTCTCCTTTGAAGCTTTTGACGAACCATGGAAGCCCAAAAGTACTGGCCAAGACGGAAGTGTAGCCGATGAGACCCACTGGGGAATCTTCAATGCCGATAGAAGCGAAAAGTTTCCCGTCGCTGCATGTTAGTATGAGCTAACATGTGGCAAGGTACGCTGATGAACATCTTGGGAAAATAAAACCAAGGTGCACGATTTGAATAAATGTAAGTTGGCCTTTACAGCCTAATCATCGGGAAAATTGACGATAAGCTCTACATTGGATCTTTCAGTCTCTCAATTTTACTGCCAAGAACGTTATGCGGCTCATGAGATATAAATTTTGAAGCTAGTTGGATTTCCACATTGTAAACATCTAAATACAGATTGCACCGGAATATATCTTTTCCCATAACGAAGTGACCACCACGCGGGAAAGACTTGATTTGCTAGATGCATGTAGGGTTAAATCATTTAAGTTCGATGTCCTTGCTACATTTATTCAGTAACGATGTCAGTATCAAAATAGGATCGCAGGTCAAAGACCCTAAAGAAATTGGCGCTCTGCACGGGGCAATTGTCTGAGTTACTTACGTGTATTTATCTTCTCGTACAGCCCATAAACTACCGTCCAGTCAAAGCAAGTACATGTAGTCTATGTTCACTGTAAAGTAGTTGATTGCACTGAAAATTCATGGACAAACTCCCAATTTTCTTCTCATGAACGTCCCATATGAGCGAAATTGGCATCAAGTGGTGAGAGCGTACACGTACATGCCGTGCGAATCATTCTAAAAATAATGCCTGCAGTAAAGTCATCGAGTGCATTTTATGCGTAGATAGCCATCAAGTGCGACTGAACAACAAGACTTCACCATACTCAGGCTGAATAACATGTACCCCAGTAAATCTCAGCTATGCACATATTGAGAATCTGCAATTCATGCACGCGTATATTTGATCTGGGAGAGCGGCCCGGAGAGTGCACTAGTACAATCATGCTATCCGATAATTACCGTCTCCGTGGAAATTTGTTTAACCGACTTCATAAATTTACCTTCCACTTCCCTTATGCCCGAAAAGGGGGGAGTGGATCGATGATTTTCAAAGCCCCGATATTTTTTTACTTGAGAGCAGCTTCATCCCAGTTACGCGAGGGGTCTTGGCGCGTTGTGTCTCATTTCCAAGGACAAACTCCGGTACAAGTTCCCTTTTAGCCCCACAAAGGTCAACCATTTTACGATAAGTCGCTTGCGGTGACTTTCTAAGCCATCGAGTCGCATTTACATATCGATATATTCGAACACTTCTCATTGTATGATCTCTGTATTATTGCCAACTCGACCGAATGTTTTTGTCTATTTTGTTATCGTCTTTTTGCACGTCTTACGTTCCTATGTCGCTCCTTTAGTTAAGGACTTTATGAAATATATAGTATTTTCTAAGCTAGTCAAAGAAACCGCGGTGGGAAACTATTTCCGCTGTGACAATAGTCTTGAGGAGGTTTCTGGAAAGAAATTTACCCCGGAGATACAGCTGCAGACGACTTTATGGTATCGTCTGGGCTGGTCTCGTCAAGGTGCGTTTTTCTAGCTCCAAGAACTGGCAGAGTTTATCAGAAAACAATTGAGACTGAACTTCGACCGCAGTTACCCAACGCTGTATTCTTCGAGATCAAAAACTCCTCCTGCTGCTTTAGCAGAGGACGGATCTCGTGCATCATCGCCAGCTTTTTCGACAACCTCTACTGTCGAAGAGGAAGCCACTTCACCCGTTATCCCTCCTCTTCCAGAACCAACCTTCAACGGCCACGTTGTTAACCTTTCAACTCGGACGCCTCCTCTCTCCAGTGTTGCCGATCAGACAAGCTATTATACAGCAAGCTGGGGCTCGCCATATCAAAAATCTCCATCTCCTTGTCAATCCGAATACGGAGACTTCTCTTCACCTGTATCCGAAGATTCTTCGACACATCAGCTTGAGTTTCATACTCCATACTTAAGACCTGCCCCGAACTTGAGCCACATACCATCAGATTCCGATCATCTATCTCAGGAGGGTCTTGTGAGTGCTGCTATTCTTGCGAACCGAGCCCGACGAGGAAACACCGGGTTGACAGAAGATTGGATTAGGAAACATACGGAGGCAAGTACTGCCGAAAGAAACCACTGGCTTAGCGACGGTGAACTTAGCGAAAACTCATCGCCGAGTGATTCTCTCTTGGGATCTTCTAGTCCGCCCGCTTCAGAAGAGCACGATCCCCAAACTCCGACTCTGAAGACATACTTAGAGTCTTTGAAGTTTGAAAATTCCGATAAAGGTCACAAAAGACATCAAACAGCAGCAACGTTACGACAGGAAGACTTTTTTTCCGAATCTGAAGTTTCCTCGAGGCTTGAGTCCTTGAATAAAGTTGAGATACATCTTCAATCCAAGATGAGTCCTCGACCACAAACCCCAACTTTAAAAGAGACACCCTCTGAATCTCTATCTCCCACAATAATGTCATCAGCAACTTCACCGACTGTGACGAATGTGAACATTGTACCACGTACAAAAAAAAAGATTCCATGGAGAGGAAAAAACATTCTGGTCCTGTTGCCTATTGAATGTGACCCTGAAAAAAATGGTCGCGCGGTATTTCCACTGACAAGGAAAGAAGTCCAACAAATGCTGAATGAGTGGGAAAAACTAGGCTATGATACTCAAGGCTTCAACCTCGCGCCAAAAGCCGTCTCTCATGACGACGTTGCACAAGGCCAGAGCCGTGCAACCTGGCCATCATTAAGAGAAATTCTAGCCGAGAGATCTCAAGGATCTTTCAAGGTTAATATCCCCAACAAGAAAGGTACGTTCTTCCTGATTTAAACATTGTCAATTACTTTGGTAGTGTGATTCTATACAAGTCGGACTAACCATATTAAGACTGGGACACATATGTGCAAGAATTGCAAGAAGCAAAGCTGCGTGCTTTAGGAGTTTCAATCGGTGGAGAAGAACCTACATCAGTTATCTCACCCAATCACAGTCGGAGTACTCCAAACCCTTATCCCCCACTTCCATTCTCACCCCCAATACCTACTTCATCAACTGGAAGCAGTCACATTCATCAAATACCATTTCCACCGGTCACGATGTCGGGAACTAGTCTATTATCGAAGCAAAACTCTACTCCCGGAACAATTACCTCCCCCTTATCCATTAACGCTCCAAATCCGGGAAAATTCAATCCCCGACAATCAATCTCCTACTCTTCCACCCCACTAGAACACCCCTTTGGCTCACCTTTTCAATTTCCACAACAAAAATCACCAGCTCTTTGGTCACAGGGGCAGATAGTTCACCAGCAAGGAGCTGCAATCAGGGGCCGATCCCCATCACTTCAAAATTTTGGAGCGTTAGTATCCCCCGCCTTACCTTTTACCCAGGATGGCTACTTTGCTCAGAACCTAGAAATGTCTTTACAACTACAACAACGACAAAATCTAATGCAAACTCATTCCGTCCAGCACTCTTTGCAGCTCGCAGCCAATCGATCCTCTCCTAGACTGCAAAAAGTAAAAGAGCATGTTGAAGAATATGATAATTCCGGCAATAACAATACTTCCATAACTCAAGAAGCGGGACAGGTCAAACATAACGCTAGCACCAGCTTGCAGGAGGAAATCGATGCTGCTGAATACCACCTTGAAGGTCAGATACAGCGAGAGTTGGAGCATGAAGATTATAGTCCACATTTTGGTAAAGGTGATAGTATTCACAGTACCGAAAGACCTTCAACTCATATCCGCGGCGTCTCTGCCGTCACTCACGGATTAGCCACCTCAAACTATGCAGTTGATCACAAAGAGGATAGTCCTATTTTGCATCATCCCCAACCTCATAGTCGCGGCCACTCGCTATCTCAACGATCATTACAAGATAGAGAAGTCTCTACAGGTATACAAAATAATCATCAAACTAGTGTCGCAGCTGTAAAAAGCAGTGTATCTGATAATGATTTAAGTAAATCCCAAAATTCTACCTCACACCGCCATGCCATGTCTATGAGCCTCAATCCATGGTCCAGCAAAAAATTGGAGCAAAATATCTCTGGACATGTCTCTCGGATGTCGACATCAAAACTGAACGTCGCTGCTAAGGAGTTTACATTCAACGCTTCAGTAAAGTTCACACCGCCGAATATCTTTCCTTCACCAATGGTATCCAGGCCACAGGGTTTATCAGACTCGCGAAAAATGTTCCCCTCACATAGGAATCAATTTAATCCTCAAATCGTTGCCCACTCATCTCCTGCACCTCCAATCCCAGCTAACTCGAGAAGTTTTCATAATCAAGGCACAGGATCACTTGGGTATTCTAACTTCAAAACAACTCCTACATATAATTCAAGTAGTAGTGAGTTTATCTTTCCCACGGTCGCATCTGACCTAGGGCCGAATCTCCTTGCCACTGCTCATGCAACTCTACCGTCTACTTCTGTCCCAAATTTGAATAATATTTCTCATCCCCCTATTTTTGATAATATTGACTTCACCGGGCTCAGAGCAACTAGACCGAGCAGAAAGTCCAAGGCCATTCCTATAATCCGCCCAGACAAGCTCGAGCCTGATAAACAAGAAAATGAAACTATCGAAGGTAGTGATGGCCGTATTACTCGCGGCGAAGGACAGTTTAAAAGGGCTCGTGGAAGCAAAGATGATGGAGATTCTGTCTCTCAGTTTACTGAGCCTACGCCGCTGCGGGAGACAAACAGGACCAAATCGAATGAGAATAAGTCGAAGCCAGAACAAATAGATACTGCGGATACTGCTGATAAAGAAAATTTGTTACCGAATACTAATGAGAAATTGACCTCACCTTCTTTCGAACCGCAGCTTGGCAACTTTAACGCAAAATCAGAGGAAAAGACCGAAAAAACATTTGATGCTCGGCAAGATTCTATATTTAATGATGAATCTAGCCTCAAGAATGAGGGCATAAATCAAAGATCTAACGAAGAATTACCTATGGAAAATAACACAGTTAATTACAATTACCATGAGGTTCATGAATCCTCTTTTCCTTCAGAAGCAAAATCATTCGGACGTAAGTCTAGTTCAACTTCAATCAAAAATCTATCATCTCAGACAGCCAATGTTATAACATCGTCACCTGGACAAACGAAACATCGAGTTTCATCTATGTCAATCCAGACGTTTCCTCACCCAGTTCTATCATCCTTACCAAACCTTGTTGGCCTTTCTGGCTCAAGGTTTGCCAGAAGCCCCACGCCAACTGAGAAATTGGAAGAATATAACGGGACTTCGTCACACAGCAGCAATAAAACCGTTGATTCAAGAACTGGTGTTACATCGATGACTCAATCTCAGCCCATATCACCAGATATGCACGTCAAAACAAACTTTTTTGATGAAAATAAAGAAGAATTAATTGAGCGTGAACCTACGTTTGAAGAGATCGATGCCGTAATATGTCAAATAAACAAGAATGAACATGCTCAGGCTACTTACAACCTAGAAACTAAAACACAAGCTAATCTGAATAGCAACGTACGCTGTATAAAAGTTCCTGATCTTGACTCTTCATCGCCGATAAGACTTCTACCTCAGGATGAGATCCGTAGTAATGCTCCAAGCCCAAGCCCAAGACGCTTCCAAGCTGTTCCTGGGGAAAACAATATTTTCACCCGAGCGGCTCAGCAAAATTTACCCATTATTGACTCTGGTATACTTCACAATAGTGAGGCAGCTGAGAGATTAGTCCTGAGCGACTGGGATGATATGTTAACTGACGGAGAAGAAGAAAAACTACCGCCCAGAGCTCAATTCTTTGATAATCATGTGAATAGCCTTGTCGGTGGTATTCTAGCAGATAGACTAGGTCCGCTTGAAAGAACGCTAGAAGCTATGCAAGTTTCAATCGATGCAATGGCTACTCACACCTTTTCAAATCATCGAGATTATAGAGGTTTTTCTGGCGCTGTCAGTGATGCCGATGATGAAGATGAAGAGGATCCTAGACAGCTACCATCTTCAAGGTCCGAAAGAAAATTTGATAGAATAAAGGTCATTATCCAGGAAGCTCTTGCCTCAAGCAATATATCCAGAACTCAGCCTGAAGTAACTCAAAGCCGCGTCCCGAATTTTAAAAATGTGCTGGACGTTCTAGACGAGTTGAAGGAAAATATCTCTCAGAAAAGACGTGATTCTTTTGGACCAGATGAAATAAAACAAATCATTTCAGATGCTGTTGAGGAACGTATTACTACATCTAAAATATCATTTCAAGACCGGGATAATGTTGGAAGTGAATCTGAGCATATTGGCAAAATTTTGAGCCTAGAAGAAAAACTTCTGCAAGCCAATAAAGAAAATAAAAATCGAATTGTTGAGTTTGAGGATAAACTGCGACATTCTGAAAGTAAAATAGATGAAGAAATCACTAATCGCAGAGCAGCTGAAGACCGATTGTCCGAGATCCAAAGACAATTACGTATATCTTCTGAAGAAGAACTTCAACTCCGTAATGCTATAGAACAAAAAGAAGCCAAGATTCGTGCAATCTTGGACGAGAACGAGACAAAGTCAAAACTCTCTGAAATTGAACGCACTAAAAGTGCTATGCGTATTTCTATCCTCGAAGCTGCCCAGGCTCATGCATTTAAGAACGAAATCGACCTCCAAACAAAACTTCGTGCTGTTGAATCGGATCTTCAGACGTCCCGCTTAGAATCACATCGACGGCAGATTGACACTGAAAGTGCCTTAGAAACTGCCCGTCGTCACAGTGAAGATGCCGAGCAAGCAATTGAGACAAACAAAGAATTGAGACGAAAACTAGATAAATTGAGAATCCAGATGGAGGAAAGTACCCGTGTGCGCGAGACTATGAGAGGGAAGTTAATAGGTTTGCAGGAGGACATGGCGCGTGCTGCCCGTGAGATAACCGAAGAGTCTGCACGGCGTGCCAAAAAAGAACAAGAGCTTATTGCTCGTCATGAAGTCTTAGATGCCCGCCTTCATGCTGAAGGTTGCACCCGTGAACGGCTCGAGGTGGAAATTCAACGACTCGAAAAGGGCGAGCGAGATGGACTGCGTGCAGTCGGTGAGTGCAGAAAATTAGAATCTTTGGTCGCAGATTTGAGAGAAGAATGCCATATCGCCAAAAAGGATGCAATGCGTTACCAACGTGAATTCGAAGAGGCAAGAGAGTCTGGCTTGAGTGAAGTCCAAAGAACAAGGAATTACATGCAAGCAGATATAGAAGCGGCTAATAATCAGGTAAATATTGTGAGGGAGAAGCTTGAGCATCAAATCTCTCTTCTGCAAGCAGATATAGACCAGGTCAAGTTGGAAGCAGATACTGCTCGAGAAAGAAGTGAAATGCTCATAGAAGAGGCCGAGATGACCAAAAAGTCTTTAATTAGCAAACATGATATTAAACTGGCCGACACAGTGGAAGAACTTCAGACAAAACACCAACGCCAACTTCATAATACAATCGAAGATGCTCAACGACAGGAACAGCATCTACTTGATCGCTTATCGCTCTCTTCATTAAAGACTGAGCATCTGCAGGATCGCGTCTCGTATTTAGAAGAAAAGCTTGAGATCGCCAACGCTACAGCCGCTGCCGCCGTGAAAGCAGCAAAATCTATCCGCTCGAAATTTTCCGAAACACTCCAAATCCGTTCTCCCTTGCCTCAATCGAATTCCCCTGGTCCAGGAACAGATCTTCCCGAGAAGATCTCTCCACAAGCATTAAGGGAAAGTATAATGTCTCTCCAAAAACAATTGCAAGAGCGAGAGAGTACCATCGAATCTCTCACTTCGTCTATTGCTTCATATGATCCAGATGCTACCTCGAAGATCGCCAAGCGCGATCACGAGATCATGTGGTTGAGAGAATTGCTAGCCGTCCGTAAGTCGGACTTATCAGATATTGTACAGAGTCTTGAAGAAGAGCAATGGGATGTTGATAGAATAAAGGATGCCGCAATCCGTTTAAGAACTAATTTACAAATGCAAGAACAAGAGCTCGAACGAGCTATTAATGGTGGCTCAGTCTTTAATATTCCTAACATCGCCGCCAGCTTGAGAGATGTCGCGTCCCCTCGTGTTGTCCAAGCCGTAGGCCCATTAGCAGCTGCTTGGGGTAACTGGCGAAAAGGGAAAACTGAAACAGTGGCTGTTTTGGACCATAGCAGCTCCAATACACCACCACCTAAGAACTCAGGAATACTTGGGGCACTACTGACGCCACCAGTCTCGAATATTCGTTCTAAATCCCTGTCTTCTCAACCTTCTGATACGCATAGCTCTTCGGTCAAAGGTCAGCGCTTTACATTTGAACAATTAGCAAACAGACCACGAGTGCCAACTAGGGGTATGCCACCAAAGAAAGTTGGCTTAATAAGGGAGCCGGAGTCTAAGACGGGTATTCTGAATGGAGATTTTGCACCTGATACTCCGCCAATCATGAGTAAGGGCAATTACGATCAGGATGCAATAGAGGAGGAATTCAGCGACGCTGGATTTTACAATGAAGACAGTGGTCAAGATGAGATAAGCACCCTGGAATCCGAACTAAAGATATGAAACAATGTTAAGCCGCAAACAAATACAGCTTCAAAAGATGATCAGTGCCATTAGCACTTTATATGATCCATTTAATATGATACCAAATAAAAAGAATAAGCGACAAGATAACAGAAATGAGGGACTAAGTGGGCTACTACGCAAAAGAAACCCTGAAGGCTGTTTCGCTCTATCTTATATTAAGCGATACGCACCATATAGAATCAGGTAAAAGAAAGGAGGGTTTCTCATTTGCTGTCTATTCATACTATATAACTACAATTATTATTAGATCCTTATTTGCTTTATTTTTGTATATTATATACTCTAATTGAGTTACGATCAATTTCATGTCTTCTCATCCAATTTCCATTTCTCTCATCACTATTGTTTTCATTGATGGAAGATCGTGCGGTGTTCCGCCAGTTGGACGTCCGGTTGGGATAACGTCTACAGTGGCTAGTAATAGCTACTACACACGCTACGGATCCCATCTTTTAGGTTGCATCACATCTGGGGCTATAGGTTCAAGGGTGGACAATATTCATTGAAAGAGACAAGAAGAAAACGGGGGGCTTCTTACTGGATATCTGTTATTGGTATGCCATGGGTTGCTTTCGGGGCAGTCATGGGGGCTCCGCATGTAGGTAAATAGGAAATAGTCAGCATCTTCATCTTGCCCGGGACCTATCAAGATATTTCGCGATCACACGTATGCGGAACGCATATTAGTTGAGCATCTGGATATGTCGTTGAGTGTGCAGCTAGTGTATAGATGGATGGCACTTTCTTGACTAGACCCTCCCCCCAGTGTTCAAGCCAGAGTAGCAGCCTCGCCCTCCTTGACCTTGCCAGCGGCCACGAGCCTCTTGATCTCTTCGGACCAAATACCTTTAATTTCTGCAGCAACCTTCAAGCCAGCAAGTTTGCCGGCAAGGACAGCGGTTTCATCGGGATCAAGTTTACCTTGGACCAGCTCAACATCTCCAAGCACGCTATCAATCTTGGACGCAGAAGCTTCATTCTCGCAAAAGTAGTTGGCATCTTTGATGCTGCCCTTGAGAACACGACGATTCTTCTTCACGGCAGCTTTTGCGGCTTCTTTTGCCTTCTTGCCTTGCTCTCGATCTGCTTTGGCTTTTTCCTCGGCTTCTTTGAGCTCCGTCTCCTTTTTTGCCTTCTCTGCCGCAGCAGCCTCTTTCTCGGCCTTCTCAGCAGCTTCTTTCTCGAGACGCTTTTTGTTTTTATTGGCAGACGCCGCTTGGCGGAACTTCTTGATCCGTTCGTCTCCTGCCATGGCGTCGTCTACCAGTTTCCGAAGTCGAGCAACGTCTTCATTCTTCTTCTTCTTTCTAGCATTGTTATTTTTCCGTTCCATGTGGCGTTTCTGGTCACGGTTTTCATTGTCATCTGGAACATCTTCATCTTGGTACTCGAATGAGCGCCAGGAATCAAAGTTATAAAAGAAGTTGTAGAACGTTTCCACCTCTTCTTGTGTGCTATTTTCGTCTCCAAATTTGGGAACCGGCTGTTCGCGCGAAAAACGCCCTTCTGCTTTAAATACGTTACTCCACAGCTTGTAGTACTTGCCATCCTTTTGCTGTTTCTTCGTCGGAGGCTGAACGTCAGCAGCTTCGTCCACTGAATCGAATTGACGGCGTTTGACCGGATCAAGAAGGACTTCGGTAGCCTTTTGAATACACTTGAAAAAGCTATCATCTTCAGTGCTACCTGCTGCAGCTTTCTTGTCGGGATGATGACGTAGAACTTTTTTCCGGTGAGCTCTCTTTATTTGATCTTCTGTAGCTCTGTATCGATACTTAGAAAGTCCGAGGACTGCATAGTGGTCTTGGCTCTGGAAAAGATTAGTCTTGAACGATAAAGGTCTACAGAGTTCCTACCTTCCAGTCTTTGGCATCTCTAAGTAACATTGATGGATCCTCTGGTTCGCTGATATCACCGATATCTTCATCTTCTACTTTCTTGACGTTTTGTCGAGCTTGAATCCGGTCATCTTCAGAAAAGGTACGCTTAAAACGGGCGCGACGAGCGTGAGCAAGGAAATGAGGGCCAACGGGCTCTAGGCTACGCTGTGTGGCCAATGACAATTTTCCCACGGCCTTGAAGTCTTTAGGTTCACTCCAGCCTTCAGGGAGGACTGGCAAGGGGATACTAATTTGTGTACAGGTAGCCATTCTAGCGAAAATGCCTTTTCAATTCTTGAGGTAGGCGCCTTGCTCGTACTAATGGTATTAGGTCTGAGATTGGGTTGAATATTTTTACTCCATTCTAGCATGGAACTGTGGCGGTCTGTTTCGGCAGAAAAGTTCTCATTATAGCAGGGGTTTGTAATCAATTAGCCGAAGGTTAGACAGAGATAAAGTTCTGAATCTAATTTTCTTCAGTTCAAAAAAGTTCGACAAATAAAACTCCCTTCATCTAAGACTTTCGATTACTCATGCGGTAGCTTACTCTCCTATTGAGGTCTTGAATATGAGAAGTTTATTTGCGACTGAGGTTTTGCCTTACTGTCCTTAAAGATTGCTGTACCTCAAAGGCTCAGCACTCTAAAAAAGCATTCTTATTACAGAAACGCGGCAGGTACAATTACTAAATTAAGCTCTCGAACTGCCTTCACGACTTCTTACAATCGAGCTTCGCTTCATAAGGACAGTCGAGCGGCAGAATCAAGCACTTTAAACCTAAAAAGCATGGATAATGGGCGCGTGTGGGTGTCGAGAAATTATAGTTAACTTCTTCTATGTCCTTATTTTTACTGATGAAGAACGTCAGCTTGGCACAGAGTTACGTTCGTCTAGATTTGATTCACCTAGAGAAGTAGCTTGGAGTTCTTGGGGTCGTTAGGAGGAGCAAAAAGGTCCCATTTTGATCTGGGTGACGAGTCGGGGTACGCTAATGCTTGTTTTGTATTATCAGCACCACTTTTGTCGTACTCAAACAGTAAAGGAACCAATATGGTTCTTTTTGATGCAAGACGCCACTATGCAATAGGAGTTCTGCCCATCGGTCTACCCCCCTGATCAAGTTTGGCGTGGAACACAAGGAAGGAAGAATTATATTCAGACTCATCACCCAGAGGCGGAGTCAATGAAGTAGTTGCTCTGGAAGGGCTATTATAGAGGCCAAAGACTCAATTGCCCTAGACGAAATAGGTCGGATCGCTGCTTGCACGCTTGCTAGGTGTCAAGCTGCGATTGATACGAATGGGTGATCAACCGGGTACCAACTTGCTTTTCCACCTCTCAAGCTCAATTGATACATGGAGCTGTCCATTTTTACCAGTATTTCAGCTTGGATTTTTTTGCTTAACGAAAATAAAAGTCCTCTAGCGTTAGTTTGATAAGTTTTGGTCGCCATGAAAAATTTCACCGTAATCATACATGTTGTGCTCCAGTTGAATGCGGTTGGTGGGGTGTTAGAGCAAATAACGGTATTAGATAGTGAGGAAAGGTTTTGGTTGTGATTGATGATGCGTGAAGTTTTCATATAATTTTCACTAATTACGCTGGTGTTTACCTAAATACGTAATCAGCTGGCATATGAATAGAGATATGGACAAAGTTTGGGCTTCTGTTCACGCTGTTTTTCGGTCGAGTGTTTGATGGAGTGAACAGACCAATTAGATTACCGGTAATTACTATTGGGCCAAAAATGCATAAATGTGTGCATTGACATGCTCCTATGGATACAGGTATTAGAACGGCTGCCACGGCATCTTCCAGTTCATTACTGCAAACGAACGGTATGTGCTTCTACTTTTTCTCTCGTTATTAGCCTCAATCCACCGTCCATCATCAGTAGACAAGACTCTGAGTTATCTCTTCCTTACAGCGATGAATTGAGCCCGGGTCGAAAATGAAGCAGATAGGGATCATCGTCTTCGCTTCATCTCCCTTCCAACGTTTGTTCGTGGAGCGGGTTACCATTCGCGCTCAATCTATTGCTGCTGCTGCTACGGCCTTGCATGCAAAGAGGCAATGCAATTAGAGGGAGCCTCTAGAATGGATCCGCATCCTCCGCATCTTCCTTGCGGATATCATGAAATCTTGCTCTTCTGGAAACACAGAGCTTAAGGGCCAATGCGATGGACACTACGAATTTCCGTTCTGTTTTTAATTCGGAGATACTTCAATCTTCCTTTTCATGAGTCTAGCTCTGGTGGCTAACTCGAATTGACCAAAGGAATCGAGACGCATCAATAATGGCTGCTGCTGCGTATCGACAATTACTTCGTTCAACTCGGATCGCGTTTCAAAGTAAGTACTTCTCCGCTCCTGTGATTGTTCTAGATATGCGCTACGACGTAGAGTCGCAACCAACTCAGCATAGTTCCAACTATGAACTTGCTGGGCCGTTTTACTGAATTCCGCACGACTTTTGTCGTGGCACGGCACGTACGCACATACACTCTCTCAACCATAGCCTCTCAAGTAGAAGAGATAACTCTCATCGCATAGCTAATAATCACATCTCACCAGATGACCATCCCCTCCGCCTGGCCGCTCGAAGTCAAGCTCGCGCCGCGTTTGAAGAGAAAGCTTCGCTCAGCCCGACCTCGCCGGAATGTGCTGCAGCACTTACCCACGCTGCAGACGTCTCCCAATTTCTACTCCGGAACCTCGTCCAAGGTCGTCGAGTGGATCCCGAAAAAGAGAATGAAAAAGTAAAGTACAGTAAGTCTGCCTTTTCTCGCCCCCAACAATCCGTCCCGGACTTAGACGGCCGGTTGCATCAGCCTTTGCTTGATTTGCGTGATCGGATCCGATACCCTCAGATACGAGAATGGCTTTATAAATTACGTGATTTGCTTATGACTTGGTGCAGAATTACGAATTCATGAATTCACTGAGCTTGGTGATAACAATACAATCAAAGGCCAGAATAATGCTACACTAAAAGTTGAGGGGGTACCTTGTTGTGGGCAGTAAGCCCTTTGTAACCAAGTCCAATCCTCTAGTTTCTCCTCATCTGATTATTTTATGGAAGACTTAAAAGGGCTTGTTGAAGTCCAATGTAATTTTGACGCGACAGAGACAAGATGAGTCACAAATAGTTTCTATGTGCTCTAGTGTTTGGTCAAAAGGAGGCCCAGCGATAAATAGAAGATAGGGGTAGTTGATTTGATCAATTGAGTCAGGCCCAGTAAGCCAAAGCAGTCTCACTTGCACTTGACCAGGAAATTTGAAGCTGGAAATTAATTTTGTTGGAGGAATTGTTCTAACGCAGTATCTTTAGTAATGTTGAGACGTAGATGTTTCGCATTTATTGCGGAGAGAACTTCAAGGCAACTGATTATATCTTTTATTTCAGAAATCAGGTAAGAGCTTATGTTGCAGGAAGCTCAGATCTAGGGGGTGCCACTACAGAGCTCATATTCTTGCTGCTTTCTCCGCCGGGAGCAGACTTATCATGAGAAAATGCTGCTCTTCCTTCGCCAGCGATTGCCATTCTTTCATCCTTCTCCATCATTCCGATGGGCTTTGGCTTACCCCAACGAACTCTCAAGGGGACTCCCGCAATGACCGCACGCCCCTGACAATGTTCCGCAGCTGCTTCAGCATCTTTTCGAGTCTGAAAATTGACGAACGCACAGTGGCTCAAGTGACTACATACTAGTGACCGTATCGCGCCGAACGGGGCAAAGAAAGCACGTATTTTATACTCAGGCAGGTCATCCTCGATGCCGGTGATGAACAACGAGATAATACTCTGATCCCGTGGTGGCAGGTAATCTGCAGTTCTGGGCGGAAGTTGCGCTGTACTCGGAAACGCTCGCGCTCCATTGCGGAATGCTGAGCCGCCGCGTGAATCTCGTGTGCGGATGGGCCCCGGCCCATTCCTAACGGCGACCGCCATACCGTCGGATCGGTGCGCCTCGTCCGGCGCGGGTTCCAGCCGGCGTTGCTTCTTGTAGTAGGGCTCTGAATTGGCTAGGCGTCGCAGCAGTTCGCGGGCCTTTTCGTCAGTCTTTTCGTACGCCTCAGTGCCGCCACGACCTTCTTCGATCTCCTTTTCGTGTTCTTGCGCGTAGTACTCCCGGTTGACAGCGCTTTGCGGACCAGGCGCCACCATTTTGAGCGCGGCATCACGCACAACGATGGGCAGGCCGAAGGCCAGATCGAGCATGCAGCACTGGCAGCAGTTCTTCAAGCGGGCGCACGTTAGACAGGTGTTGGTATGTTTCGACCGCGACGTGCGGTCTGCCTTCCATTGGAACACGGTATAGGGACGCGTGCAAATCTTGCATTCTGCCCTGAAGGACTTCTGATTAGCTCTTTGCGCTTCAGGGAGCGGGGGATCATCCTCCGTCCGGGTGCGCCTTCGACGGCCATCGGTTCCTCTCGTCGGCATCGAAGAAGTGCAACGTACCCATGATCATCTTTCAGCATCTGAACGAAGGACGTCTCAGGCAAACAATTTTCGCAGACTGATGGGAAATCGGTTGTCTCCCATCCAGACCGATTGAGATCTTGTTTGATTTGGGGAGGCATGGTGCGAACGAGTAACTCGTCAGGGCTTGAAAAAATTGATATCAATCACTAGGGTTGTAGGCTAACTCAAGTCAGTTTCGTGGTGCAACTGTCGTGTCATCGCTTGGTCAGTAGGTCATTATTTAGTCGTTGTCGAAGGTCCGGAAGCTTCAAGTCTCAGAATCTAAATTTGGAACAATAATCCGCCGCCTCTGCTACTGGGTGTTTAAATCACGTGAATTAGATACATGTATCCGTTCGCTGTAAACCTTTCAGCGCATCTGTGACGTACATATCCGATGACATTTCGCACTAAAGTCTTCCACTTCACGCTTTTGCAATCGCAATTAATTAATATTAAATACGCTGATAGGATTGAGACTTTACTCGTATGCGAAATAGCTTACGATCACATAAAAAAGCGGAAGAAACCTCGTAACCGTCTCCGCATACGGGTTTGAGGAGACTAATCAGTAGCTGCAACAGAATAGCTTCATTTAGCTGGGTCAGATGGCGCATCATATGAAAAACTCTCCCAAGTGGTGTTTAAGTATTTTGGCTCCAGATAGACTCGCCAGCTACAATTTCTTGCGATGACCACGTACTATTACGTGTCACAAAATGATAACGGCATGCTCTGATGACAACGATAATTTTGCTTCTCAAGCAAATAGTCAGTTGAGGGTAGCCAATTGGTGTTTCCGAGTGCTATCCGGGTATTAGTGTCCCGACTACTCGATAAAATTCGAGCGACATTTTGGTATAGTGAACTAGCATGTTTAACGACTGATCATTTGAGGTTAATTTTCATCATGACAAGAATAACTACATAAGATATAGGTCCTAAATTAAAGAGTAAATTCTCCCACGAATAAACCCAACTCCTTGCTAATACAGTTACCCCACTAACTCCAAAACAATAGACAATTGGAACCAAAGTAGTATAGTCGACTGGGGTGAAATACGGTATTTCTAAAATCCTTCATCTCATCTACAATATAGCATCGCCCAAGTCGATAGTTCTTGATGAACAACGTGGCCTATTTTATTACGAGTCTTGTTTAACGGTTTCCTGTAATTCATTAAGTTCCGGTCGTAAGATGATTGGAGCTTATTTACCACGAGCCAATCCATACCCTCGTCAACACCGCTCCCATCTACGGCACTACAGGCAACAATACTCCAGTTTCGATCCCTTAGTTCTCCAAGCTTCAATGCCTCACTGATATCGCCAGCACCTTTTGCCCCGGGCTGATCTTGTTTATTTGCAAATACTAATAATGCTGCATCCTTTAGTTCGTCCTCGTTCAGCATTGCAGCCAATTCATCCGATGCAGTGCCGAGCCGTTCAATATCGGTAGAGTCTATGACAAAAATTACAGCGGCTGTATTGGCATAGTAACATCGCCAATATGGCCGAATGGAAGTTTGACCACCTAGGTCCTAGACGGACGTTAGACCAGGCGAGAAGATTGGGAAAGACCATGCATGCTAACCCAAACATTAAAATTCAGGTTTTTATAAGTAACCGACTCAACGTTAAAACCAATTGTAGGTATTGTAGTTACGACCTCTCCAATCTAGGGTTGCATAAGTATGTAGCTAAAAAATGGTCCAGAGGATGGCATCGAACTTTTAATCTGTACAACAATGTCGTTTTTCCAGCATTATCCTAAAAATGATCTTAGCAATAGTCTATTGACACAAAATATTTGAGTTCATCATACCAGGCCTAGTATCAATATTCTGATTTCCTTTTTGGACCAGATCAAGGACGACAACTTAGAATACCACCCACCCATTTTCGCCTGCGTCGTATTGTTTCACGGAATATAGCCAGAGAACATAGATCTTTGGGACCTTCTTCTTCTTCTTCTTCTTCTTCTTCTTCTTCTTCTTCTTCTTCAGATGTAATAATGTCCCTACCGGAGGGAGTTTCTGGCCGATGCTGTGCGAGTAACAATGAGCTTGTCATTTGCTGAATACAGATATCTCATTAGTTAGTTGACAGGGTTACCGAAGCTCGGCTTTGGTCACGCACTAGTCCCAACTTGGAAGCAAGATTCGAATCATGTGGGAACGATTAACTAAGTGAGCCAACGCCCGATCAGTATCACGTTTCACGTACTACCCACTCCGGTTCACTGCAATAACGCGATTTGTGACGAGGCCAGTACATGTATGTCAATCAGAATACCAAGTTTGGTCAAGTCCTTGAAACTAAGCTAGCCAAGCAAGCCAATTAGTCGGGCTCTTCCTCAGAGGGTGCGTTTGAGGACGGGGAACACCGTTAGGTACGACTTTACGAGATTAAGTATATGATTACATCCTATCTAATGGTGCTAGATATAATGCAAAGAGAAGACATTGGCACAAGACAAGTCTTGATATTTAAGCTGCAGAGATATTCTCTTGTGCTCACTGCTGATGCACCCATCAATTGTTAAATTACTCAACGATAATCATCCCAAATTATTCTACAAATGTACTGCGTAGAGAGTCGAATTAACTCCGTGGAAAAGCATCAGAGGTTTCTCTGGATGACCTTGAGTTGGCTAAGGTAAACGCGAGCTCTTTTGGCATTAGCTTATTGCTCGATAGCCTCTTTCTGTTTGATAGTAGAAGTAAACTTTTCATTTAGATCTTTTTGTATTTTTTCAGCCGTAACGGTTCGAGTGGCTTTAATTTCAACTTTGATTTGCCATCTTGAGCTCTGTTTTTCTTGCCTAAGCTGATTTTTGTGCAAAGATCTCAGTGAAATTTATGGTCGGTTTACCGAATTAGTCATCAACATCGATAAACGCGTAGGGCTTTTTTCGTTGTTGAGAATCCTCCTATAGCGGAGGCATATTGAACTTCTTGAAAGTTGTGGATTCTTAGTGTACCTGTGATGATCGAAGGACCTTCTGAATAAAAGGAACAGGAACCAGTGACACCCCAATCCGGCCTGGCAAGCTTGTAGAGCTTCTTGAATTCTTTTATCCTTGTGGCGCTATCTCGTTGAGGGCTGATAGAACGCGAGTCTGAGACCGATATTTGGAGTTGACAACCAGCTTAGGGAGAAAATATCAGCGGTGTAAGGTCTGCAATCTAAACGGCGGAAAGTAGAGACAGTAGACTTGATTTCTTGATCACATAGAAGTGTGAAATCCAGACTTGTATAACGACCAAGCTTCGGCGAATGACATAATAATATCCATATCCCGAAAAAATGGGATTATAGTTTATATACTATACTTCATGGGTAGGTTTGGCACAGTGGGTCCAAAACAGGGGTGTTTAATGGGTCCGTTAGTCCTAGTTTAGAAAGGCGTGCCCCGCTTTAATGAAATGGCAAGGATAATTTGTATGGTGATTTTACCATACGGTTGATTTTGCACATTTAAGCGAGCTCTTAGAACTAAGCCTCTTTTGAACATTTTGATTATCTAACTACAAAATCTACAAATATGGCGGAAAGAATCTAGAGACTAATACTTAGTTGGGCCTCCGTCGGCATCGATTACGGTCTGACATCTGTCATGCATGCTTTCGATGAGATCTGTGAGTTCTTGTGTACCCACAGAATCCCACGCCTCCTTCACGATCGCACGAATTTGATCTGACGACCGCCGCTTGCCCCCATTCAAATCCGGATACTTGTATTCGATCTTATCTTTTATGATTTTTTAGACGTGTTCTATGGGGTTGAGGTCGGGCGAATAAGGGGGCCAATCAATAGGAGTGATTGACCTCTCCTCGAACTCTTCCATCGTCCTCGCGGCAACGTGGGGAGGAGCGTTGTCCTGCATGGCAGAAAGCCCGGGTCTAAATCTAGTCATACCGTCTAAAGAGGTACTATCCTCTCAGAATAGCTTGAGGAAGTGATATTCCCCCAATCCTTCTCCCAAAACTGAGAGGGACCTTTTTCAGACCCCGCAAAGGACGCCCAAAACATCCAACCAATCTTCTTCTTGATTGTCTCAACAATACAATTAATGTTATGTTCCTCCCCTGGCTTGATATAGTTTTTAGTTTTAGTGAGTTATCCAAGCTGGACAGTAAGATACTAACCTTTCTGGTAACCCAGCGTCTCGAATGATGGCCATCTGTTGCCCAAGTTTCATCTGACCAAAGGATGGATATCCACTGCTCAAGGGTCCAATCGATGCGGGCTTCTGCCCATTCTCTTCGCTTCCTTCTAATCTCAGGAGATTTAGTAGGCTTATTCAACGCTGTGTAGCGCTTAAAACCCCTTTTCTCAAGTTCACTCTTTATCACTCTCTCACTCATGCCCAAGTGCTTGAACGGTCCATTTGCAAGTTCAAAGTAGGTCATTTGTCGGTTTTCAGGAGATTCTTTGATAAATTCCTCAATCTTATCGACATCATCGGATGAAAGCGATGGACTTCGACCACGAGCTTTCTTGGGCGTCACTGATCCGCGGCGAAGAGAGTAACCAACTTGCTTTCGCGAAATGTCGAGTTGGGCTGCAATTTTTGATTGATTTATGCCATCGTCGTGAAGCGCTTTAATCTATGCTATATAATATCTCTTTATCATTCTCTTGCCTAAATATTCACCTTTATGCACTGATCTCTGCTTAAACGTTTGGATGAGGGCGTGGAAGGGGGTATTTGTTATAATTCCCTAGTCTGTTAACATGATTGATGCTTGGATACACTCGCTTAGCGGAAGCTAAGCTAGTGCCAAACTCTATTCACGTTTTAGGGGTTTGGGGATATCATGGAAGATACTAGAATACAACAGAACAGCATAGAACAACACTAGATCAATTGAAGTGAGAGTGTTGTATCTATGGTAGTGGTATGAAATTAGAATGGAACATTCTAGTAGAATGATAGAAGATGGCTAGGAGCTCTGGAGAGATGTATATAAGGAGGTGATAGACCTCAGCATGTTCATTAATTAGTTCCCTTTTACATACTCAATCAATAGAGATAATTGACTGAGATACCTCTACATTATACTCATCCATCTCATCGTGATCATTGCTCTCCAAGGTACCTATCACTCTGATTCCTCTCGTAACCTCGTTATTATAACAGTATTTGAGGTTGATCCATCTATTTTAAAGACAACTCAGCCAACTGAATCGTCAGCCTGCATGTTAACATACCTCTAATTTTACTGACGAAAAATCTGTGTATGATAGGCGAAATAAGTATGGAGCTTTCAAGATCAAAATTAATGAAAATGTGATAATGATGGTTGTCGCAAAATCGATACTAACATGAGCTCTGTGGAGGTTATCGTTTGGAAATCATAGACACTCTGAATTATCAGGCAGCAGTATCAGACCCCTGTCTAGTACACCCACTAGTAGGGGCTAACCCCTGAAGCGAGGTCTGGCCCCACTGTACCCTTCTTACCCTAGCAGCATAGTATACTGTAATGCATTTTAGTGCCAGACCTCACCTAAAAAGGTAAGCTCTTTAATTTCAACCAATGAGTGAGATTTAAGATGGCTGTTATAGGTGACACACAGGCTTGATTTGATTTATTGATTGATTTGATTTGATTTCAATTAATCCGATCAGGAAACCCAAGGGCCCATGCAGGTGTCTAATTGTGTATATTTACATGGGAGGACAAACCTTTCGGTAAGATCTCCCAAAACTTCCACCTAACATCTTCATGGTTTTTAGTTTACCTTCAGGAAGTGCGTTACGCTATACGTTCAGTGTGAATTCCATCCTACCCTTTTCCTGCCTTACGGAGGTACAGCCCATAATGATAGTAATAGCGCTAGCAAGGGTGACTCTCACTTAACCCTTTCAGGTAATATACTTTACAACACCAAAAGACCTCAATTCAACCTATTCTAGCATTGAGCGC
>JAKRRZ010000382.1:0-22168 GCA_022627015.2 Podosphaera aphanis | reverse complement strand
AGTAAATTTAGTAAAGTTATGAAGTTATAAGAAACATGCACCAAACCGAGTCGGTTTAGCAAAAAAAGTTAAGTTATGTGAGGAATAAAGTTATGCGAGACTAAGTTATCCGAGGTTTGACTGTATTTGGCGCTCAAAACATTATACCTGGATCTAACCCTGGCTTAATTATCGTCAATTCGCTGAATTTTCAGTCGCCGAGATCTGCAACGATCATTACGATTTTTGATTAATGGTCCATTATCTTGTGTGACCCACTATCTTGTGAAATACGCTATCTAATATTGGCCAATGAGTCAAGATGAGGGTAGAAAAGTAAAAAAGAGCTTGAAATAATATACACTTCGTAGTCAAAGCATGAATAATCACAGATTTAAATTACTTTCCAAGTTGTGAGAAGAAAAGATATGAAATAAAGATATGTAATTAACAGATAGCCGACGAAAATTGAAGGTAATAGCTGTTCTGCCACTGAAATCTATATCGACATGTATACTGTTGTACATGTAAATGTTGACTGACGCCAATGTCTCTACCGTCAGGACAGTGATAGAGAACCTTCCATTGCCCTGAAGTTGTGGGTCCCAAATTCCAAAAATGTAGGCGGTCAGATCGTTAAACCCGATTGAGATAATATCATTAAATTATGCTCTATCTGAGAATTATGTATAGATGAATACTCTTCCTTGGAAAATCGCCTGGTCAATCTATAATTATCCCAGAAAAACGGATACATTCACGATGGCAGAAATCCAGTCATTATCTTTACAACCCGAGGGTGAATTCCAGACATTTGAAGCTCTCATCTCGGCTTGCCAGGAGCATGCAAAAGCTGCCGGGTACGCTTTTGTCTAAGCTAAATCCGAGAAACGCTCCGGCCGCTATATCAAGATTATCAATTGTAAGAGAGCCGGTAATATGTGCTCCTGTAAGGGTTTACAACCCTTGCTGTAAACTCGGGCTTAGTGCCCTCGCTTATGGTGCTATTTATGGCGCCGATCGTCAACTTGACTGATTGGGATGTTAGCTGGACCCGCTTAATTTACGACGATCATAATGAAAATATAGGATTTGGAGTTATGGGAGAACCAACACGAACTTTCTATAAAGTACAGTAGAGCCCCTCTAAATTAATAGTGTTGGGACTGGCAAGAGATATTAGTTTAGAGGGGTTTTACTGTAGCAGAATGGTTCTGTATATTTTTGAATCTTCCATGATGTTCTAAGTGTTGAAATTAGTACATCCAACTTTGGATAAGATAGCTGTGGGCACTCAACGAAATCTACACATACTAATCTTCCTATAAGTTGTGAGGTTAGTAAAATACGCTAAACCGTATTAATACAAATCACTAGATTTCCTTTTCTTCAGATAGATATTATAAATAGCTGTGTCTAAGTGAGAGTAATTAACAACTCTTCACTTACGATTAACAGACTCCTTCTTGTGCCAATCTATCTTCTCTGTGATATTATCTCCATCAAGTCTCACCACTTGCTGCTACCACTATTTCCAAACAACACTAAGTGTTATTTTTGGAGAAGCGTTAAGTCGCAAGACTTATTGATTTATCACGTGGAAAGAGAATAGCGAAGTGGAACGTAAAAAGTCTGTAAACTGAAGTGGAATGAGGAGATGTTATTTCTCCCACTTCAGGTACAGAGTGCTACTTATACAAGATTCTAATAAAAAGAAAATAAAACTCTTGTAGATGGTGAATATTGTTGTCCCAAAATAAAGGGGTTGGTATGCAAGGATAATCATGTTGTATCTTGCATGACTGACAATTATTACCATCTAGCACTAAAATCAACACTAAGGAGTTCGGTTGGGAAGTTTGGGGCGACCATATAAGATAATGGTCTATGTGTGAATAGTTTTCACGCACTTCCTGATTAATTCACGAATTTGAACCTTATCCTTGAGTTACTCGAGATAGGTCTCTCATACTAACCAGTTTTTTATTCAACTCCCCCCCTTCGATCCTCGAACTTCTAGCCGCCTACTAGCAACCTAATCCTTTCAACTCAAGCATCCTCAAACGTTCTCTCTGCCTTGTACAAAGAAATGGCTCCAAAAGCTACCCCCATATCTTGAGACCGGGTCTACAAGTCGACACCGCCTAGCTTCACGTATCCTCCTGAATTTTTAATAGGCTTTTCGATGCAAAACAACACGTCTCACATCAAATCCCTGAAAAAGCTACTGATGACAATATCCTTTCTATCTCTGACTCCGGCACGAAAGCTCTAACTTTTATGACTTCACGTGGTGTGGTGGTAGATCGGCTGGGCCATTCTTACAAGTAGAGTCTAGTCAGCCTATGTACATGCTCCACTCGAGACAGGAGAATTCCATGTCGACCCTGAAGACGCATGGTATTTCAGCCCTCTTTTTCAAATTTCTCAGTCATGTTCCTGTTGTTTAATGGGTTGTAAGTGTCGATACGCTAAATTATACCTTCGCATCTCTCACAGAGAAAGCTTATTGCAGAGTAAACTGGAGAAAATTTGGCATGCAAATAATGATTACGGTAACTACTAGATTTATTCATTCGAATAGGATATTCAGCAATTAGTTTTCTACGTGTCTCTGAGGAAGTGCGCAGCGTACACCACAGACCCTCGGGAAAAAAAACATTAATTTAATGTTTCTATACATTAAAATAATGTGTACAGAAAAAATACATTAGATTAATGTTTATATACATGAAGTTAATGCTTATATACATTAAAATAATGGATGGCACACCGCACATTAAGACAATGTATATATACATTAAAAAGCCGCCCGAAGGGTCCGTGGTGGTAGTGACATACGCAGGATGTTGATAGAACACAATAGTGCTTACAGAACTTCTTATTGAAATCATTCGAACTCGTACGTAGTACGTGCAGTGGACAGCGAGGGATAACAGATTGAAATTATTGGTTGAACGTGATAATTTATTGATGGCCTAGTTCGGGTCTCCAACTGGAACCATTCAAGGGCTGAAAAATAACTGGTCGAGACCTTCCACGGGGGGGGCTAATCAGGACTTCAATTTTCGTTACCTCAAAACTCTATATTGAGGACATGTGAGATTTTCAACGACCGCCAAGCTCGGGCTCAATATCAATAGTCCCTCGCTGCTTCCTCAGGGCCACTGGAAAAGGCTTCCGGTTTCTGTGTACCCTCTTTTTCCGACAGGAACCCAATAAGATCCAGCAAGTGCGGTATAAACCACGGACCCTCTGAAAAAAAACCATTACTTTAAAATGTTTCTTTACATTAAAATAATGTGTACGGAAAGAAGCGATGATGTAGCCGAATGAATTCGAATTTGTGGAAGAGAAGATGAACCAAACCGACAAAGAGTGGCTGTAAAGATAGCAGCATTTCAGGAATGGAAACATTCTTGGACACGTCAGGAAAACTCGGGACACCTAACGCTAGCAAACCCCGAGACTTGGAAAGCAGAATTTTTCTCCATGACCCAAAAACAAGTAGTTTCAGAATGTACTACAGAGGGGCACCAGTCCAAATCCACCAAAACCTTAGCAGGGCCGAAAGCAGTATCGCCATACAAATAAGAAGCGAGCACATCGGGCTCAATTCTTATCTGTACAGAAGAAAAGTACCTGGAGTCATCAACCCAAAGTGTCAGTGTGGGTATCCGTCCCAAAGTGTCAGACATATGGTCATGACATGCCCTAAGTGGGCGAGAGGACGAGCGGAAATCCTGCGAAAATCAAAAGATAGGTCCTACCAGGCCATGATTCAAAGCCCAGAGGATGTGGCTAGAATTACACAGTGGATTTTAGATGAAGGATATCTAGAACAGTTTCGACTTGTCAGTCAAGTTGAGACGGTGATGCAGGAAATGAGACACAAGGTAGGAAAAGGGAAAGACAGAATTCATACTGGACGTACAGCGTAACGCACTTCCTGAAGGTAAACTGAAAACCATGATGATGTTAGATGGCAGTTTTGGGGGGTTTTTATCGAAAGGTTTCCTCCTATGTAAATATACGCAGTTAGACATCTGCATGGGCCCTTGGGTTTCCTGATCAGGTTAATTGAAATCAAATCAAAATGTGTACGGAAAAGAATAGTGAAACCCCTCAGAAGTATACAAAGGAAATGCTTAAAACTAGTCACAGGTGCATACAAGTCTACCAGCAGCAAAGTACTAGAGCACGAATCTTCCGTTCTCCCCATAGAAGTATATCTGAAATAAAGGAGGGTCCAACACGCCGGACTATCAGATAAGCTACCTGTTCAATAGACGATTCGATCAGCATGTAGTAAGATCAAGCTGCCCGCTAGCGAGAGAGAAATGCCGCACGTTAAGAACAGGAGCAAAGATATCGACTAGTGGATCAGAATTTGTGGTAAAAAGACGAACAGGGGTAGACAGAAAGAGGCCGGTAGAGTAGCAGCTTTCCAGGAGTGGGCAAAAAATAGGGTGCAGCGTTCTGGTCGACGAACGACTGCAGATCCCGAATCATGGAGTGCAGCAAAGATAATTACCGACCAGGAAACAGGCAGGAAAAGACTGAACTTCAAAGGTACACCTTCAAACATCCATCTTAGCCTTAGCAGGGCCCAAAGCAGTGTCGCCAGTGAGATAAGAAGCGAGCATATCATGCTCAACTCTTATCTGTATAGAAAAGTCCCTGGAGCACACGACCCAAGCTGTCAATGTGGATATCCGTCCCAAAACGTCAAGCACATGGTCCTGGTGTATCCGCAGTGGGCAAGGGGAAGAGGCGAAGTCCTCAGATTAGCTAAAGACAAGTCTTTCGAAGCCATGATGAACAGCGCAGAGGACGTGGCTAGAACCACGCAGTGGATAATTACTCAAGGCTGGATAGAGCAGTCTCGACTTGTAGGGGAAGTCGAAAAGCAACTTCCAAAAAATTGAACCGATCTGGAAAGAGATAGGACGGAATCCACACTGGCTGAACAGTGAAAATTGCACTTCCTCAAGGTGTATCGCAATCAGGAGGCATGACTCGCTCCTGATTGTACCTCCAGTCATGAAAAGCATCGAGAAAAAATCATCGAAGAAGGGGGAGTATCTTCCTTCGAACGAAATCTTCCCGGTTGCTCAGCGACGTACCTTTTTGTATTTAGCAATGAATGGCAGATTTCTGACATACAAGAATATTCATCAATCCTGCTCCTCGATTTGACTCGCCATACCTGCCATACTATTGATAACACCACTAAGCTATCCTTCCTCTATACTCTGTTGTCAAGTATGACTTGGCCGAATGTGGGGTTCCTGTGGATTTCATGCTAACCAACTCAGAGTTATCGAGGCCTTTGGTTTTCTGGTTCCAGTGGTTGAGAAAGTCACTCAACTTGACCGAAAAACCTAGGTCCATGATTGACTGTTCACAGACCGAAATAACAGCAATTGGTAGGGTCTTTCCAAATGCTCAAATCTGCCTATGCCACTGGCACATGATCCGAGCAATTCGACAGCAAGCTCAGAAAAAGATCTGCGCTAAAAATCGTGCTAAAAACCCTTCAGTAATCGATTTCGAAGCTGTCAGAATGTCTGTAAAAAGGGACTTCGAAGGCTTAATTCGGATAAGGGCCGAAGGCAGGTTTGAGAACGCATGGGATACCTGACGAGTCGAAGTATGCGAACCACCGAGAATGGATGGAATACATCCAAACTCAGTGGATAACAAAACGTGAAAAATGGTGGTCACGTAACCGTCAGGTAAGATAAGTTTAAGCCCTCAAACAAAAATACGAACTTATATTTGAAAAGGGAATGCTAGATGTCAACACGAACAACTACGTTAAATCCTGGCATTCGCTACTCAAGAGGTTTCACCTTGGGGGCATTAGGAAACAGCGATCAGATAATCTCGTCTTTACCCTGCAGGATCATGCAAAGAACGACATCTATGTAAGGGTTAGGCGGATATTATCTGGTCTCGATGACAGGCCTTTAAATGAAGCTGAGACTAAATAGTTTAAGCTCGCGGAAAAGATTCCTGTCGAAAAAGCACATGAGTTTTTTTTTTTTTTTTTTTAAAATCATTATTGTGTATGCAGCCTGAAGCTATGACACGTATGATTACGGAAGGTGTTTTTCTCATAGAATGACTCATTTTAATGTTATGGAACACTCATACTCAGATTTCATTTGCAGATACCACTATGAGGATAACGTCTTGCGACATGTAACCTCTTCCGTGAGTACCCACCACAGGGAAAAGCGGGAAAAACCCATGGTTATCTGAATATGCTTTCATCAAACTATGAGAAAAACACCACCGCGAGAGAGTGTGGTTAACGGGTCTTACTGGATTCGAACCAGCTTTCTCCTGTCTCGAGTGGGGCATGTGTCCAAGCTACCCAGACTCTACTTGGGAGAACGGCCCCGGACGGTGTACCACACCACCATCCGACCCAGCACATGAGTTAAGTTAATAGGCAACTCTGAAAACATCTGGTAAGTGACCTGGGTGAAGACTTTGATGACGTTGAAGTAGAGATCTTTGTGAGGTCCTTCCAGAAAGAAGATTTGAGTTATCGTATTTCTCTGGATGAAATGGACCGCGTATCCAGATACTCTTGTCCCTACCTGACTACGTCTCTCGTTTGCAAGCACATGTTTCTTGTCGAGAGAATTTTAGGGTACGAAATCTGTTACAAAACAAGGAATCGCCACAAAAGATCTGGAGAAGTTCCGATCCAGTCTCCGGAAGAAACTGATCAGAGTGAACCACCTCAGCTCAGCGAGAGTGATACATAACGTATATCGGAGCAAATACGCAATCTCGATGCTGACGACAGAATTGGTTTGGAAACTCTACTGCGACTGGCTGAAGATAAGAATCTCCTCGTGTAAAAAACAGCGGTTGTATTAACAACTGTATCAGAAGTAATGATTTAATTTTATAGAGGCTTAGAGTTGTTTCAGTAAAGAATATTAGAAGGGTCTCTCTACAGAACATAATTATTGATTTTCATTTGGTAGAAATGTAATTTGACTTAAGCAAAATCGAGCAGCTCGATTTTGTTTGTGTCGAATTGATATTTGCAAAAATATAATTATATTTTGGTTACTACTTCCAAAAATCATCTGATGGCTTGAGGTTAAGAGAGTCGAGTGGTGATATGAGACACAAGAAAAGTTTCAGGGTCTAGGAGTCTGGAGGTAGATAAGATAAAGGTGGCAGGTGTAAGGAGGTGAAAGAGGCAAATTTGAGGATGAGAGGGACAAGAAGTGAGTCAAAATCTTTATGGTTTTCAAGATTTTCAAAATTAAAAAATATTAGCCGACAAATATCACGTGAAAAGTCATTCCGACAAAATGTGGCTGGAAAATGCAGCTAGTGAATGCAGATCTTCGGTAAAATGGTGATCGTGGTGGTGATTGAACGGTTTTCACGATTGATAGGGTCGACTAAGCCATGGGATTGGCAAATCTGGTAGACGTAGTTGGCAGGGTGACCGTCTGATCAATCCATAGCCGTTGGATATTCACGTCCAACCCACATTCACGAAGCCCGTGCGGGATCACAGCCCAATGTAGATTATTGCCGTGGCGACGCAGCGAACTGTATTTTGTTGACCGCCGTCCCGACGTTGACAGCACGCCGCCGCAGAACGACAGGTCATCGCGCTCTTACCTGCTTGCGTGGAGCGCTCACTTGAACTTCAAAGGTCTTCTGCTCGTTGCTCCCCGCTCTGCGAATTCGGTGTGCCTGGTCGGACATGGGCATTCAAGCACCCTTCCTCTATGATGCGCCCAAACGCGAAGGATCACGCAGTCCGGTCTATCACTTCGATCCCCGGGCGGTCTCGCGCGCCTGTAACAGCGCGAAAGCGCCGCGGCCCAAGGTCGAGGGACCACTTATCTCCTTCAACGCAAACTCCAAGTAGCCCTGCCCTTCTATGACTGCGCGATGGTTTACTGATGCATTGATCCAAGTTCATACCTGTTCACGTCGAAAGACAAGAGTCACCACGAGGCTTTGAGCCCGTCGGTCAAGAAGTATGTAGCCCGCGCTAAGGTCAGCTTGATTGCTCTGCGATACATGCAGTTGCTTTGTACTTGCATTTTGGTGGCTACGGGCATCGTTGCTCAACTGACACCGATAATGACGGCCTGGATGATGCGGTTAACGGTACGTTTTCCCCTCAAGTAACGCGATGAGAAACTAAATGCCAAGCTTAGCCCGCCGTGGCAGTAATCCACACAGCCTATGGCTTGTATCATTTAAGTTATAAAGCGGCCGAACGAGTCCCGACATCTGCGGCATCTTACGCACTTTTTGCATCGATATTGGATAGCGTAACAGTTCCTTTGTTAGCCTTCGTCGCCACTATTTACGCTGCCCAGCCCTCTGATCCCAAGCCGCCTGCGCCTGGTGATCCAAGCTTTAATATGTGGTTGTGCTTCAAGATGGGCTTCTATTTTTCTACAATGGGCAGCGGGCTGTATATCTTGTCGCTCGGGGTCTCATTCTATCTAGCGACCGTCTTCCGGAAGATTGCCGCCATGCCTCCTGATATGAACCCCCTCGAAGACAATTTAACATCGCGCCACAAGCGAAACAAGTCATCCATGGCGACGAGTAGCAGCGTATTTGAGGACCTCAAGTCATCCACGTTTGAATCGAAGCGGAGTTCGACTGTCTGTGAGGAGAGTCACAGCAAATCCGAGAACTCGTCCCCCTCCCGCCTTTCCACCTCTCCATCGCATGATTCTCGGCTCGACCTCCCAAGTATGAAATACGCCATTCCCTCCCGAGTCGAACTCAAGCGCTCATCTGGATATACTTTCTCGCCGTCGCTCAGGAAGCACGTGCTCCCGCAATCGTTCAAGAAACATAACCTACGCCCATCCCTCAAAAAACCCTCCTACGTCGAGATCTCCATTTCCGACGACGATGAGTCATTATACCGCGATACCCGAGCCGAGCTCCAACCAACACCGTGGTACGCCGACGACTCGCTCCGGAAGAAACAGCCGCGCGCCCACAGCGCATCACCCAAGAAAAACAGCGCTCAATATACCCTCTTTCATCCACAGACACCGACGCATCACGACGTCCCGAGTCCCCTGAAGGCGAACCCGCTCGCGTTCAGCGTGCCCAAGGAGTCGTTGCGAGACGCTACACCCCGGACTCCGCCACACATGGATTCCGCGTCGCCGAATACGCGGTACCAGGGGCGCCCACGTGCGCGCCACCCCTGCGCCGCCGGCGGCGACAGTGGTGACAGCGGCGACATTGGCGATGCGTCGCTCGATATCGCCATGCGTGAGCTCGGCGCGCGCTCGCTCAATGGCTCCCCACGTTACGGCGAGTTGACGCCTGGCAAGCCACCCGTTATGGTGGGAAGGAACGGGGCGAGACAGGTCTCGTCGGGCCATGACTATGCGTATGGCGAGTGTAATATGCGCGGGCTCGAGCGGAGAGAAGTCAGTGGCAAGGTGGCCGAAGAGGGGCGGAGCGGTGAGCCGCGCCCGCTGCGATTTCGAAAGTTTAGTGGAAAATTATTGTTCTAATCAGTCGACCGAGACGAGGTCTTCGTGTGAAGAGACGCGTGCGTCTCGATGTATTTTTTTTTCATCCTGGGCCGGACGGTGGATCATCTATGGGGGGCGCGATAATTGGTCGCTATATGTAGGTTTACGCGGGGGGTATATATACATGATAGATTTCAATGAAGAAAGTAATACGTTAGAGAGAATGGCATTTAATTGATGAAATATGGCAGCACATGATATTCACGTGCCACTTAAAGACGGTTCGTCTTCTGCTTCTGTGGAATCTGATCGCGCAGCTTGAGCTAGAAACAACGCCCAGTTCGTCCTCGCTCCGTCCCCGACGACATCCCGTCGACGACGTGATTCTGACCACGCAGCTGCATCCCATGCACTCAAGCCGCATAGGTGTCGCATGGTTGGTCGGCCATGCGGACAATTCCACGGCTTATCCAGTTCCCCCAAGTGCCGAACAACTTTCTCCATCTGGTTGCGCGCCAAGGATGTGCCGATCATGATGCTGCTGCGACAGGCGCGCATCGCAAGCAACTTACGGACGCGCGACGGACGCGCGATCGTCTGCTCCGACGGCGGATGCTCGGCGAGCAGAGACACGAGCTCGGTGAAATCGGCGAGGGAAAAGGCCGTTTCGCGACTCAGCGGGAGACTGGTGAGCTGACAGCGCTGGCCCACGGGGCCATGGGCGGCGGCTTCGGTGAGCGCGACGCGGAAGCCATTACTGCGTAGTGCGGGCAGGTTGTCCAGGACGATTTCTTCTTCTACTGGAGTCAGGCGTAGAGGCTTTGGGATAACGAGGTTCTGGGACTGAATGATGGTTGTGGCTTGGAGGCGTTCAAAATTGTATTTTTCGTCTGACGCATGCTGATCGATAATGAAGAGATCGTCGTCAGTCGGCTTCGTCGTGTCCCTTCGTGATCGGGACACTATTATGAATCCTAGGTTGAATTGACCGATAACTCTCATTTGAGCGAAGTCACCCTTCGAAATCGTTAGAGATAGTCTCTCTTCTGCATGCATTGACTCGAGCGCCTCGTCCGGCTCGACGACTAAATTCTGAGAAAAACAAGACATTTTTCGTTCCAGAAGTTGTTTTTGTTTCTTAATCTGAAAAATATTAGTAGTGATAGTTTGTACAAGATTTAGAGTCGAGTCTTTTTTAGTTCTTTTAAACATAGTTTTTGATCGATTGAGTTTCTCTAGGCATAACAGGGCTGCGGATTTTTCAGCGTTCTGTATCATTTCCTGGACTTTAGCTTCTTCTTCGGCCTTTTTTGCTTCCTCATCTATAAAATGACTATCGAGGTTCGATAATGGTGATGAGGATTCTTCTATATTTGTAACTTCCGTAATCACTCGGTAATCACCAGATTGAAAGGTGTCTGAAGGTTTTAAATTTTTGATTTGATAATTTTCAATACATTCGGAGGCTTCTTGTGAGAGCTGTGACATCTGCGAAAAGTATGCCTCGTCGGACAGATTTTCATCTGTATCAATTTTACCTGGGATAATTACTCCTACAGGATTACCAGCACGAGTATTTTGATTTAGACTTTCACTAGGCGTTGAAAGTGTGTTGGATAGAGCCGGTTGATCTTTAATTTTCATAAATGATGACACTGCATTTCGAGTAAAGTTTCTTCTAGGGCATGGCGTTATCGCAGAGCTGGTCGCTGTAAATTCTTTTCTGTGGGGTGTAGCTGTTTTCGTAAGAGATATCGAATTACTTTTTGTGAAGGACGAAATTTTTGCAGGAGTTTTTGGAGAAGTAGGCTCTTCGTTGCCGAAGTCAAATTCTTTGTTTATGCGCCGTCTTTTAGAATCTAAGTGTCCAAGGATATCATGATTAGAAGAAAAGGAGTCAAGAGATGGTTGTGCGGAAGTGGAAGCTCTAGCTATTTCAATTGTAGCACTTTTTGCATCAGGAATTTCAACTGAATCAGAACCCCCCTTTTGGAGACTGTCTAGAAATTTGGGCTCTTGATACAGATTTCTGGTGGAATTATCTTCCTCGGAAATTGAAGTGTCGTCTTCAAGGTCTGTACTCTTGGACTGATTTGAGTGCGAAAAGAGACTAGAGCTTAGTCTACTTTTACTTGGAGGTTTTTTAAATGAAGAATTTGAGTCGGAATTTAAGATATCTTGGTCTAAGCATACATGGTTAACACTTGAGCTTTTATTGATTTTCGATTGTTTTTCTGTCGGATTGCATGTGCCTTGAACATTCTGAGAGCTTTTTGTAACACCGCCCCCACGTTCGATCTTTAACTGCAAATAATTGGTTTGTTTCTGCATAGGTAGTTTAGCCACGGGCATGGTATTGTTTTGAGATTCAAAATACTCAGTTAAGGCGCTCTTTAATGCTTCTATGATACTGTTCTGGTCATGCAGTAGAATTGTGCGCTTATCCGGGCTTACATTAACGTCATACAAGTGAGTATCTAATTGGATGTTTGCAAATATAAAAGGTGATTGAGGACCGTTGAAAGATTTGTAAACTTCGACAAATATTTTGGCGATTTGTGGGAGGCTACAGGGTCTTGCATTCAGAAAAAACATTTGTCGGTCTGGCATTAGTCGGACTTCACCAGTAAAAGGCAATGATACATGGCCTACAAGCCGAATTTGTTTTCTATTATTTCCATCTTGAAGACGGCCGCTCTTGGCTTCAAGGTTTAGACTCAAATCCAGCGGTGCGAGAGCTGTAAGCGTCTTTGCTCCAAATATATTAGCAATATTTTCTTTGGTCATCTGATTTCCATTTGTAGACAATATTATGGTTTTTTTTCCACTTCCGGATTGCTGCGAGACAGAAAATCTGACGCCGGTCTGGATACAAGCATACTGTCCTAAGACACCAATCACCTTGGACCATTCTCGCTTGATGTTTCGCTCCAGTTCTTGACGTCTGACAGGGAGGTTACTGAAGAGATTCTCGATGGATACAGTGGTTCCTTTCTGAGCAGCGATAACGGAGGTCTGCTTAAGTTTCCCAGAAATCTCGAATTCAAGCCTAGTTCCTTTGGGAGTATCTTGAGCTAGACATGTTGTAACTTTAAGTACAGAAAGGGCACATAATGAGGATAGTGCTTCACCACGGAAGCCAAAAGTTTGTAGGGTTGCGAGGTCGGAATAGTTTGATAACTTTGAAGTACAGTGCTTAAGAGCTAAGGTCTCGTAGTTTTGAGGAGGAATTCCGTCACCATTATCTTGTACTTCAATACCAGCGAGGCCATGATTTTTAAACTTTACATCTTTCGGTAGTCAATACTTGGCACATTATCGGCTTTTTAGACTGGATATACCAATGCTCGTCGCTCTGGCGTCGAGACTATTTTCTACTAATTCTTTCGCGACAGAGCAAAGATCTACGATAACTTGTCCAGACTGAATTTGATAGACCTATAAAGAGTTATTTTGCATCAATTTATCGTAGGATTTCAATTTCGTACCGCGCGGCCATCAATCGGTTTTATAATGCTCATGGCATAATTAACTTGTAGAAGGCAAGATAGTTGAATAATTCGATTTAGTGATAAATTAACATGCGTAGACAACAAACCCTGTCTATCACGATGGAGAGCCAGGATCTACATTCGCCTTGGTGTCGATTAGAATTCCGTCCGACTATATGAGCTGCATCATGTAGTACTTAAATGTATCATGCCTGAGGCATACATTGGTCTTGTGATTCCTTTGATTTTGATTTTGATTTTATTTGCCTGATTTGGCGCCTGGAATAGCCCATGCAGGAAACTATCATCTTTATATTTACATGAGCGGGAAACCTTAACGGTGAAACCCCTCTCTATCTGCCTGGTTGAATTATTTAATGTTATTAGTCATAGACCTACCTTTAGGAAGTGCAATGGATGCTGCATAGTCGCATTTGGACCCCTTACCTACTCTCTTCGGCCTAATTCTCTTTGCTTCTATGGTATTTTCGACGTTTTCTACGAAGCGGAATTGTTCAAGCCATCCTTCCTTAATAATCCATCGGGTTACTCTGCCAATATCTTCCGGGCTATTCATCATCGCCTTGAAGGATCTTTCTTTTGCCTTTTTCCACACTTCAGCTCTTCCTTTTGACCATCGCGGGCGAGCCATGATCATATGCTCCACATTTTGAGAGGGGAATCCACATGAGAAACTTGGGTCGTCTACTCCAGGTACTTTTATTCTGTGAAGATAAGAATTGAACCCAATATGTCCGCTTCTTATCTGAATGGCTATGCTACTTTGGGTCCTGGTCAGGTGATTCCTTTGATCATTATATTATTTCATTTCATTTGATTTAACCCGATCAGGCACCTAATGGGTCCATGCAGGTGTATTAAGAATAAGGAGCAGTTAGTATCACAGTAAGAGTGTAAACAGGGATATCAGAGTAGATAGAGTAGACAAGAGAGTAAATATGTAATGATGATAATGTGCCTATCTCTAGAGTTACATGTACACTTATCCAATGTGTGCCGAGGCATTTGACTAGCGTTATTGTCACGTGATATTTATAACAAGGTGACTATATCTTTATTATTTAGATAGGAGTAAACCGATTTGGTAAAAGCACCCTAATCCTGCCTGTCTTATGACTGTTGAGTTTCGGATTCTTGCCTCATATGCTGTAGTATCCCACGCTCGGTGCAAAGCGGATTGGCTCATCACTATCACCAGTTGTCTGACCAGCTTGCGGTTTCCTGTTCCTTTTGCTCTCTATACGACTATAGCCTCAAAACTTCGCTGCGAAGCGCTCCTCCGAGCTGTAATCATGATTTTTTTGGCTCTCCATCGTTAGGAAAGCGCCAAGTTTGACTCTTCCAATACATAGACATACCTTTCCAAACAATTCGTTCTGTTCGCGAGTCCCAGTGAACTCTAGCCTAATCGGTCAACGTCTTTTAGGATGGATGTAGGAGAGTTGTCTTGGTGCTAAGAAATTCGATTCTTGACATACTATGTGGTAGTTCTAGAAGGTCACACAGGAAGCCCTCTGGTATCTTGGTCGGTGATAGATTCAAAAAGTACATGTATTCGTCTTTCAATTCGATCAAGATTGTGATCTTAGGGCGTGAATGCTCGCAATGGGATTTCTTATTCAATCCATCACAGACAGTGCTGCTCTTGGGTCATTGAAAAGTCCTGAAACCTCAGGTGCAATGAGGGTTTTTCTTTCGCTTTTTATTGGATCTGTCGAAATTATGAAGTGCTAGAAGGGCTGTATTCTCTTTAGAATAACTAGGCTATTTTAATGATGAGTTTTAATGGTTAGGACTTACTCATGCGAGGTCAGATGCGAAACTGTCGCGAAAAATCAAGACGTGAATACTACCAAAAAGCGCGTTTAACACCAAAAGTCATCACTTTCAGACCGACTTAAAGGGTGCTCCAAGTACTCTAAATTGACTATATAAAATTAATTTTAATAGATCTGACCTTAAAGAACAAACTTCACGAAAATAAAAATAAACTTATGAGGCTTAATGGCGTTAAAAAGGGGGTTCAAGTTAGGAGTTTGGTCAAAAGTGTCCGACTGAGTGATAAACTACGTTAAATGTATGTGAGAGTCTTAATTTTAGCGAGCCAATCAAATTGCTTCATTTTTTCGTATGGGACTATGGACGTAAAACATATAAACAACTTTGAAGCCCCCTATTGTATGTGGTCAAAATATTGGCTGAGAGTCAAAGGTAATGAGGGTCAAAATTAAGAATTTGGGATACAATATACTAATACATGCAGAGGCGTTCAATATAAAGTATTTCCTTGGATATTTATTTTAGAGCAACTTAGAGGGTTAAGCTTCTCTCGTTCCAGCTGGGTTCCGTTTGCACGTCGAACGAATTCGCACTGCGAGACAAATCGGCAATAGTTTTTCGTGCTCGTAGTTCACAGGAAAGACCACACTGAGCGATGCCATCTCTAAATGTAAGAAAATGGTTTGTTTATTTCGATGTGCCACATCTCCATTATACATATATTAACGTATATTCAAATTCTCTCGGTGTCCAAGTTACCCTCTCCACTTACATGTCAGGTAAACACACACTCGATTCATAAGACAAGCCAATCCTCCGCCAGCACAGCCAGCGACGGAGTGGTGGTGGTGGTGCCCACGACGTCTCCCAACCGACAGATGTTTCGCTCCATGGAATCCCTAAACACCAAAATGATGAGGTATGCATATTACAAAGGTATTTTGAGACGAGCCCACTCCATCTACGGGAGGACTCGCAAAAGATAAAAAAGAAGAATTTCGCGCTCGTAAAAGGTGAGTCCGAATTCAAGACACGTGTAAAAGTCATTCGATGCCAAGATAGTGTACGGTCAACTTTTTACAGCCGAACTTTGCCTCGTATTTACATGTGCATATATCGAAGCAGACGTTAAACGTCTATTTATGCTGCTAAGCGCCTCGAGGTTTTTTTGTTCGCGCTTGAGCAATGAAGTAAGTCTATGTGTATTACAAGACTTTGGAGACAGAAATCCAGAGAGGTGTGTCGAGATGTTGAGTCGTATAAAAGAGCTTTTCCCTTAAAAAGCCTAAATCTTTCAAGGCGTCTTCCCTCTTTTCCTCAATACACCAAAGCTTTCCGACTCACTAATCGTGCTTAATACCGTTAGAAACAAATTTTCGTTGGAGCCAGTAAAATGAAGTACTGCAAGCCATGCTACTAAAGAATTGACCAGATAATGAAGCATATAAGCATAAGTCATTCCATAAACAGCAGCATAGATGGCAATGCAGAAGAAGAATGCACTTGTAAGATGGCGAAGTCGTGAGGTAATTCGAGGGACCATACATCCACTAGTGAGAGTCTCTACTAGAAGAATGAATGGCATTATGGAAAGCACATTATGATGAGACGAAAATGGTGTGAGCCAATGAACTGCTAAATTATGGATCCAAACGACAAGAATCGGTAAATTGATTGGAAGTATCCATAACATGAGTATCAGAATCGAATGTGCGTAATTATAGAAGTTGGAATTGGTACTTGAGCGAACTTCTTTAGAGATTTGAAGGGCTTTGGTGCACGTTGCTGTTTGAACTAAACATGCTACAAGGTATGCAAATTGATATGGTATGAAGGTTGACACAAGAAATAACAAGGCAGCAGTTGTTAGGATTCGACGCCTTGGTGTCGAAGGAGCAAAAGCTAATGATACGACTTTTCTGCTATTTTCATTCCGCAACCAGGCAGGCTTCACACTTGAACAGCTGTAAATAATGCTCAACACATTCGTAATAGCCAGTGTGGCATAGTTAATTATTACACAAACCCCGACACAAACTAAACCAACCAGTGGAACCATGAACCAAAAAAAGGGATCTTGGGATCCCATTAGGAGGTCATTCTTAGTAAAGTTTATCTGTGTCTCGGATGAATTACCCCGCCAGTCCCATGGTCCAAATGAAGCCTCATGCGGTGATGAATTTACTTTTGATAGAGAAATAGATAGGAATGTGAGAGCGAGCAAGATCAGGGGGAGGGACTGGCGAAGACATAGGTCCATTGTTGCGGAAAACGTCATAAAAACTCCTGTATCATCATACACCCTAAATTGTTTTCTCAAGACGAGAGCGACGACCAAGAGTGGAAATGCTGCGAAAACAGTTCTATATCGCATGTAGAGCTTGCCTAAACTACCGATGATGTCGATCTTGAGGAATAATTTAACGCTAGAATTGCATGTTGGGTCGGTCCAGAACTGTAGGCTGAGTCCATCATGAGTTTTGTACTTCTTGAGGTGTGGGGGCATGAATGGAGAAACTCCATGAAGGTTTATATCTGCCTCGTGTAAATTGACAAAAAATTTGGTTTCATATGGTTCCGAAGTATATTGTCGAAGAAGAGGGCTAAAAAGTTCAGGCTTATCACCGCAAGCTTGGCTCAACATTTCAAGTTTGTAGGCCAATAAGCTCGAATGCAATGCAGGAATTTTGACATCGACGACCATTGAACGATTCGGCGGTAGCCTTATTTTCACACCAAAAGCCAAGAGTTCTCGGAGACTCAAAGAATGATTTTGATGAGAATGGGCGTTATCACTGAACTCTGCGATAACCCAGCCCGGCGTAAAACTCTGCGACTTGTCGACAATAGCAACAAATTGACTTTCTAGCAAGTCCTCCAAGTCATATTGTAAGTAAGAGAAGGGTTCGACTTCTTTTTCCTCGTCTAAATAAAACGGCCTTTGACTATCTTTCGTCGACGCAGGCAAGCGAATCACATCAGATACAGCGTTCTTACAAGCTAATCGGGTGGAGTCGGAATTAACTCTAGACAAATCTGTAACTTGAGAGAAAAGAGGTGCTGTTTTACCAGAATGAACGGGGTAGACATTGCAAAAAAGCACTTCAAGCATTTCGGAATCACCACTTTTTCCAAGTCGTTGATTTGTTAGAAATTTGAATTGTTTCCCTCCAGGTGTACCTTGTGGAGGCACTGGTAGTAGATATGCATGAGGTCTACCTTTCTCGCCAAGTTTAGGAATTATCAACCTCTCACCTTGAGTCAATACGGAATTGGAGCTATCTTCTAGTGTGAGAAGAGTTGTTGGTTCTTGTTGTGAAAAAGTCTTCTCGATAACTGTTTCCATCCCTGTCAAGTACCACTTTTTGAAGCTCCTCATGCGGTCAGCTCTTGGCTTTGTTTGAGATGATCGATTCACGTCAATAACATCGTAAAGCGAACGAACGACTACTTTACGGAATTGATCGCACCAAAGAATCGCCTGGTGATCCATTCCTGTCCACACAGTTGAGACAGATGAAGTGAATACCGTAAAGCCATGCGTCTCAGGTACTAAAGACTCTAAGCTGGCGTAGTCAGAGGGTACGACAGTATCAAGGCCACCACCTGCAATAGAAATTAGAGTTACATGCCATAGCGGATTATCATTTGCCCACTTCTGAGAATAGGCATTTCTCCAATAATCGTTGATAAGCCGGTATGTCCGGACAAGCTCACTGTCAAAGGAGACAGGTGGACGTGCGTGGGGAGCAGACATAGTAATAATAGTGTTGATCGAATTGGACTGGTAATTTGGCATCACAAGCATTGTCCTCGCAACAATACCTCCCATAGAGTGTCCGAGTATAATGACTGAGGTAGGATCTGGTAAATCTACATCTCTTTCGGACTGGCGCGGGTTGTGGTACAGGGCTAATATGAACGCGATGGCTTCATTTAGGTACTCGGCCTGGTCTAATAGTGTTTGGCCATGAAATGCTGTGATATCTTCATTAAAGTCGACGGTGAAGTAGTCTAGATTTCGTATTCCACCTAAGATTGCTGCTGTATTGTGCTGCAAAACGTCTTGGAAGTAGTTGGCAGCTTCCGCTGCTATGGGGCGTACTTGCTTATAGCTCCCTGCATTTCCGGGAATGAATAGGACTGGAACACCTTTGACCTTGTAAATAGGTTAGCGGCAAGTTGATATAGGATTTTCTGATTTTTTACTTTAGAACCCTCATCAACACCCGCCTCTCTGTACAGGTACGTCGAATATTTGCTTGCAAATCGTGTGTGCTCTGTATCTAAATCAGAAAGCTTTACAAATGAAGGTCTCATATATGACATTCGGCAGCCTTTTTGATCCAACTGCCGACTTGTAAATGAATGCATAATAAACGCCAAAGAGGCTAGTGCCGAAAGTGTAACAACGGAGGTGAGGAGCGAAATGGCCCAAGGACTTCGAAATCTTGATCGGACATAGAGATCAGGGCGAGCGTCGGACATCTTGTCGGATATAATGGCCACTTTCGAAGGAACACTGGCTGAAGTAAAATTCGCAGACTGGCTCGGGTTTAAATTGCCATCTCGAGGGCTATTGAGCCTCCAATTCGTGCTGGGGCGGCGACTTCGCGGTATACCGCCTACGGTATCCCAATGGTTGAGCTTCAAAAATGTAGCTTGGGCTGAACAGTTCTTGGTTGGTAGGTATACTGGGAGCTTGGAATCTTCAAGCCCTATTTGGTCATCAATCCATAAACTATCATTTATTGAAATAGAATTATTTCTGTCTTGCTCCTCTGATGACAGTAGTGAAGATTGCGCCTGCATCTATTTGACTTGCACAACTTTAAATTTCCCGCTTACCATAATTGAATCGCATAGTAGATTTAGTCGTCTTGGGGTTTTGCACCAAATTACAACAAAGAGGATCTCGCGGACAGCCAGCCTAATTACCCATGAGCTGTCCCAGCTTGCTTGTTTTCTGCGCCAAGACTTTTTAATCCGGAAGCGAAGCGCTTGGGAAACTCATTAAGAGCTAAGCCAAATCCTGTCTAGTGCTTTACATTATTACTCAGACCCCACATCTTCGAAGGGATTGTAACGTGGGATGTCAACCAGAACACGCCAGTACTTTCAGAGTTTATTTTGTCAATTTTTTGCCTTATTCTGAATCTTCGACTACTATCAAATGAAATTTGAATGCCCTTTTCCTGCTGGCCCAAGCTACCTACTTCTCAGCAATCCCCAGCGTTCCAATGAGACTTAAACCTGTACAATCAAGTACATGTAGTGATTTGAACTCCTTACTATATCCGAAATTCTGCGACATGATAGACAGGCGTTTGAGAAGATATACCAAAAAGTCCCACTAGAAAGTCATTTCATTCGAAAGAGTTTGGTTTCACATATATCACTGATATTTACGTTCAACCGCAGTGGTTTACCCCAGACTTGACTTTGTGTAAATCAAAGAACTTTACATTTACATATTTGCTTGACTTAGGACCCGACTGCTATTAAATGTTTAAAAAAGGTGTTTTTTGGTTATCTCTACCGTACTAGAGAAGATCCTCAAGATAAAAGTTTACTCGTCCTGAATCGTTAGAAAGCCACGAAAAGTAAAATCTCCCTTTCAGGATAAAATCGACCTAATATTGTTACAAATTGTAGGGGATCCAAGGAGAAATATCCCGAAAGGCAAGTCTTACAATTCAAATGAGCTAACTGACTAACAATAAGGTGTACAGAATATCGATTCAGCCTTTTTAATCATAAAAGGATAACAACGTACAAGGAGAAATATGTAGAACAAGAAAACGTAGGTAGAAACCCCATCTAAAATTTAAAGGCCCAAGGTCATGATAACCCCTTTTTCAATCTGAGCGGTACGAGTTCAGACACAAACCGCGTCACGTTATGACGATCAAGATATCGTCAAATGATGGTCTTGCTGATCATATTCCCAACCCAGAATCCTAAAAGATACAGGAGCTAAATCTCCAACAAATATTCTTGCTACTATTTGAGTCTTACATCTTCCAGCCTCTTGATCAATAAATTTTTGGTCCACTTTCAAGATAGCACAAGAAGGAGCTTAGTTTACTGGACGAATCGAATGGCAATATTCGCAGCACAAAGACTGAAACCCTGTTAATATACTAAGCGATTAGGTCATTGAGCCAGAGTTTGCTTCTCTATATATCTTATTGGGGAATCAAAGAAACCTCCGATATGGAGCTATCGCCAAAACTCTGCAATGTGGTATAAGTACCATCCCTGGGGAACTATTTTAGGTATCGACTAACCAGAAATCGAAGGATTAATTGATCCTTAGTTATAATGATGGGATGCTAACAATAACTGTGGAGGTTTTTATTGAATTAGCTAGAGCAGTTATATATCGATAGGCCGCATACTTTAAGTCATTATTGGCAAATAAAATGACTTTAATCATTATCTTGTGGTTAGTGCACTACGAAATAATAAATTTTAAGAAAACTCGGGGTGCACAATGGTGTATCTAAGACCTTAACACTCACATGTAGATGCTTCGATGTTATACTAGGAAAGCTTTACTTTTTAACGGATCTAACTATCTTTTGTAAGCGATTCAAGTCATTCAGAATTGCAAATGAAATCTGAGTATGAGTGTTCCAAAAACGTCAAAATGAGTCATTCTATGAGAAACACACCTTCCGTGATCATTCGTGTCATAGCTTCAAGCTGCGTACACAAGATTGATTTAAAAAAAAAAAAAAAACTCATTCAGAACCAAAAAAGTAACAAGTGACTCCAACTATTAAGGAATACTACATTTCTTTTTGAGAGCCGTCTGTTCAAATACGCACTACGCACTAGGAGTCTTTACTGTCCAGGTGGGTCAGCTAAAGGTTAACTTTATCCTTTCCGTTGCTGCCAGAGTTTTTAAAACTCGACTTGTAAATTTGAGTGCATTTTCTCGGATTTCACCGACCGAGCTTGCAACACTTTTCTTTACAAACAGCAGAGATTCTTGCTCCAGATTTGAATTTAATTAAAAACGTGTCTAGCTGACTAAATGATCTGTCAACCTAATAGGACCTGCATGCAAGTAAGGTTGCATAAGGCTGACCAGAATATGCAACCTATGCGGACTAACTATGCAAGGGACTCACATTTGAATTTGATTTCATTTGACCCGATTTGGCGCCTACAGTGGCCCACGCAGGTAACTATCAACTTTAAATATACATAAGGGGAAACCTTTCGGTGAAAACCCCTCCTTTCTACCCGGTTTTTGTCTTTAATTTTCTCCTAGATTCCTAGGCAGCCTTCAGGAAGTGCAATAACACTGTTGAACCCAGTGTGATTACCGTCTCGCCAGTTGTTTATCTTTTTTCCTTTTCATTTGCGATTCTTCCCTCTGCT
>JAKRRZ010000381.1:0-22199 GCA_022627015.2 Podosphaera aphanis | reverse complement strand
AAACAAATGTGTGTTCGACTAAGCGAGTGGTAAAGGTTACATCGTGAATACTTTTATTACGCCGAACTTCCGTGGGTATCATTATCCAACTCCGAGCATAAGTAATACATCTGTCATTTGACAATGATGGTGGCATGTCTGGATAACTCAAGGATTTGTGAGAGGATTCCCTTAAGTGAGTTTCACGGATGGTATGGATCGGCAGGGGTGAAGAAAAAGCCGCCTGCCACAACCGTAGTGATTCTTGAAAACGATATCTGTGGCATGTTCATCACGGCTATATCATCATTGTATCTGACTGAAGTCGACACCTGCGTGGGCCATGAGGCGCCAAATCAGGATAAAGACAAAAAATAATCTCTTTATCATAAGTTTGGTTTCTACTCCATCCCGAATGGAGATATTATGCTGCAAGATTTCCCGATCAACCAATCTTACAGCGATCTAATCCTTATTTTGATTTCTCACAAAATTCAAATTCTTCGCATCAAAATCATATTTTCCTTACAACTCCAATACCATCTCCTAAAATTAATGTTCCTACCCATCGAAATCCGGTCTTTCACCGTGATACTCCTATATGGGCTCATAAAATTGTTACCCTCCACGAGAAAATTTTCCTGGACTTTTCGACCCTAAATTCAGAAATACCTCTAAAGCTTCAAAAATCACACACCCAATCAATACCGGAAATCATCCTCCGATAAGAGTATCTCCTCGACCATATAGCCCAACACACGAACAAGCAATTTGAGACTTCCTCAAGGCAAAGTTGGCACCTTAATTCGAAATTTCAAAAGTCCCAGGGCCTCTCGAGCACTGCTCACGCTGAAGAGGACGCCAGAACCGACAGAAAAGCCCGTTTGGCGATTTTGCGTAGATTATAGGCCCTTAAACAAGGTCACAATAAAAAAAGCTTTCTATGAAATACAAAAAGCTGCAGGCCACAAATGGTACAGTTTCCTAGACTTCAAAGATTGATTTTGGCATCTCAACATAGGCCCACGAGATATAAAAATAACAGCGTTGACCTCGCCATGGGATTGTATGAATGGGTCGTTATGCTGTTCGGCTTGTATGACCGCCGCGCCACTTTTCAGGCCTTTATTGAAGAAATTATCAAGCCTTTTCGAAATCACTGCGCTGGTCTCCTAGATGATGTCTGTATATAGGCTGATACCAAAGACCAACTACACAATCGAAATGTACTAATTATGTAACGACCTACCGAGTACGGTATACTCCTCAACGATGCTAAATGTCGATTCTTCGTCAACAAAGGTATCTTCCTCGGGTTCATGATCTCACTGGATGGCATACAAGTCGACCCGGAAAAAGTACCTGCAAATCGAGAAAGGCCGGTACCGCAAACAACAACAGAAATACGTGGATTCATATCAGCAGCTGGTTATATGAGATTTCTCATCAAAGATTTTTCTCAATTGTGCGAGCCCCTGCACGAACTTGTGGTTGGACCAAAAATTTCCACAATTAATCTTACCGATGATGCAAGAAGAGCTTGGGAAAATATCCGTGACGCCATCACGACTTCACCAATAGTGTTAATGTTCTAATTCAGTTTGCCAGTGATTATTGAACCCGACGAATCTCAAAAATACGTCGGCGGAGCCCTACTTCAACCGCACTTAAAATCATCTGGCAAAAGATTCCTACACCCTGTCGCCTGTTTCTCAAAAAACTCATACCAGCTCAACAAGGATATTCATCACAAGGGCGCGAAATGCTCAGCGTCGTAATGTGTCTTCAACACTGGAAAACTTGGGTGGAAGGAGGAGATTTAACCGTAGTTTCGGACCACGAATCACTTAAGCTTTTTCGCTCTAAAGTTGAACAACCCCCACGAATAATTCGATTTATTAACATTATTTAACACTACGGAATAAATATTGTCTCCCGTCAGGGCAAAGCCAACGTCCTAGCAGATTACCTCTCAGGACCCGAAGAACCTTCATTGGTTGCCTCGGAGAAAACAGAATATTGGAAAACCGTCCTTAATAAATCTAAATCACCTAAAGAAAAAACTCTTACCATGAAACCCCAAACTATCTCACGTCTTGATGTCCTGTCAAGGATAGACTTACAGTCAATATTTAAATACCTAGCAACCAATGAACCCCTGTCTGCTCGATTATCAGACACTTGGGTGACGAAGCATTTTGCAGTACACTACAACGAATTATACTCTCTTCTTCACCATCCAAATGTTATCATCGGTGAGCCTCAGACGAAATCTGGTGCGATAACTATGCTTCAAATAATCGAATACGAAACGTTGACAAGTGAGGCATCCAATTTACACGAAAAATTGGGACACGCGTCTAGTGGAACAACCTTAAGAGAACTTCAGCAAAGTTTCTGGCACCCAAATACTTCTTTAGCTGCTAACGAAGCCGTTCGCTTATGCAAAACTTGCCAATTAATGAAAAAACTAGACCCAGCACCGTTAAATTCTACAACAATTTCGCCCCCAATCTCTAACGAGATGGGCAATAGACCACACCGGACCAGGTGGTCCAAATCAGCATCTCTTACCCAATTCTATTGAGTATGCTACGGGTTGGTTAGTATCGAGAGTCGTTCCAAATACAAGATTTGAACACATTTTCCCACTCTTTCTATATGTAGAAAACACTTTCGGAAGGCCTAAAGAATATATCAGCGACAGTCATGAAGCATTCGTAGGAGAGGGTGCTTCTACTTGGCACAAATCATGAGGTACTACAGCTTTAAGAATTACACCACCACGACCGCGTGGAAACGGAAAGGTTGAACAAGCAAACGGAATTTTGAAAAATATTCTTAATCGACTTGTGTTAGATATGCCTGGAACGATTTACTCAACCAACCTCGATCATGCAGTTTCTATCTATAACCGAAGAATCGGCCCTAACGGATATAGCCCCCATCTCCTAATGTTCGGCACTTAGCCACCCGCGAACCTACAATTGAGGAGAACAAAATTTTCGCAAAAGACCCCGTTAAACTTCATGCTGCCCTACTAGCTAGATCCTACGTTGCTAGCCTTAAGTGCGCCCGCGACACGGTAAGAGATTTTACACAGGAATGTAAAGCTTTATTCAGAATATTCACAACCGGCGATTGGGTCCTACGAGTCAGATCCCGAAACCAAAAACACGAGCCCTATTATGATAGACCGTGGCTTATACCCTCTTGTTGTTGTGCTGGTGATGGTTGAGATTACGATGATAAGGGTAATCATCACTGGAACTGAAGGTAGAACTTTCTAGGCGATTCCAGAATGAGCAGGTAACTGACAGAACACTGTTAACGCGGTGTTTCTAGATCATACTACCTGTTGGAAGATTCTCGAAGGATCCATGATGCTTAATTGGGAAATCAAAGCGATACTTTAACCATCTCATATATGTATATAAGATACCTCTTCTACCTCGTAAATCTATGTAGTTCTGAATATCAATAATATCAGCAGTTAATACTCACTCTACTCATCATCATTCCAAAACCTTGAGTCAATATATCCTCCGTAAGCTCTTACCTTTATAACACTTGTCACCACAATAATACATACTCTCTTTCTCTTTCATCTCGTGGAGCTGTTCATCTTTCGAACCGATACAATGGTTCCAACCTCTTCGTAGCCTACGTAAAAGATGGTCACTCCGTACAAAGCGTATGGTACGGTAGCAAATCTCTGCTTCAAAAAGACCGTGCAAAGATTCTCGCTTGAAACTAAAAAAAAATCCTCTTGAGAAGTTCAATTTTCAAATTAATCCCTTTTGTAAATAACTGTGGATCAAATTTCGCAACGGGTAAGGAACTGCCCATTTAGATGAAGGGGGATAATGTGGAGACTTCCGAATTGGTTGATCTGGAGCAACTCTGCTAGCGGCCGCATATCGCCTAGCATCCCTGTATTAAAGTAATGTTGAGAATCGGATTGTATAGATAGACAACGACTGGGAACCGGAGGAGGAGGGTAATCAATTATCTACTTGTCTGACTTTCGTCCGGGTCACCTTGTGAATCTAGTACGGCGAGTCTCCAGTAGTCCGTAATCCGCGAAAAGTGTACACTTACCCACAAATGCATCATTTCGGGATTGAAATTTGACTTTTTACGCTATGCTTGGGGGACATAGGATCATGCAATGATCAACAAGCGCACGAACATATTTTGTTCGGGAAAGACTTCCGGTGTCGGGGTCTTCTGGGGAGTCTTATGGGTTTTCACAACTCTGACGTAAAAAACACAGAGTAAGCGTACGGTCAACTAAATTCGTAGACAGATTGATATCGTTTCAATCAGACCCATACGGTTCTCGGGTGCCACAGTTTTCAAGCCTCTGAAACAATCGAATCAGATTCACCTCATCCCCGTTATTTTCCTTCACCCCAAGAGAGCTTGCAGTGGGTCGGGGCCTGGTATCTCGAGGCTGTGGATCTGCACCAGATGAAGTAGCCCCAGCGCTTCCATCTCTCACGATTCTTGATGTTTCGGGGTGCTGTCCTGTCCTGCCCTGCATAACGAAAGGTCCCGCTCCGCGTACCGAGCGTGCATCATTAGAACCGCTCTTGCCATCTGAGGACGAACGGACCGACGCCGCATTTTCGTGCGGGACAAAAACCAGCAGCATGGAGCGAGTGAACGCCCAACTTTCGGCCATCGGATTGCCGACGCGGAGAAGAAGTGGCGTCGTGGACGGTGGAGCGGCACGATCGCGGTACCGTGAGCTGATCATCCTTCCGCGTGTGGGTGCATGGTGTATTTGGGAGCGGAACGCGTCGATGGAATACCGTTCCCTGGAGAAGGATGATATATCGAACGCAGACCCCCATCGCGAGTTGAACGTTTCCCGTTGAAGCTTCAGTGGATAATTAATTCATCTTCGAGTTGATCGGACTTTGCAGTGCTTGGATTCATGTTGACCTAAAATCATCTATCCCCGGCGAGGTAATCAAAATTGATGTCAAGAACACTGTTCGTGACGCCGATGATGATCATGATCAGGCAGGCGTCGAGGGTGGTGCTAACTGTGAGAAGTCGGGCTAGTGACTAGCGTCAGCGTGAATCTTTACAACAATTATGAATTAATTAGTTGTCTTACTTTGGGGTAAGAGATTGCCGAGGGATTGCCTGGGGTACATCACCGCAGATCCCCCAAGCGAGCTCACACTAACCCATGTCCATGTCGTGAGTTGATGGCTAAATTTAGGGCCCCCAAGTTCGACGGGATCGCTCGCAGTCAGTCTGTGAGATCGATGCTCGTCCCGACCAGCCAACGAGCTGAAGCATGTCGTAGGCCTCTGACACCAACGTGGTTCGTCCGGGAAGAATCAAGAAGAGTCCGTCGTGGGCTCGCGGTCCGATGGCGAAAGATGGCAGCGCGGACCACGCGTGAGCTCGGAGCAGGCTCCCTATCTTCCGCCCATCATCATCATCATCATCATCATCCATCGGACATCGACCCCGGCCCCAAAAGGAGCGATCGCATTGCATCGAAATCGACCATTCCCAGCAGGAGCAGGAGCCATGAAACCTGGCCCGGAATCCCATCACGACGACGAAGACGACGACGCGTTGTGCAGAGTTATGTCGGGGTGTGTGCGTGAGAGACGCGCCGGGCCGACGACGCCAGGGGATGTGTGTCCGATTTGTTCGGAATGTGTTCCTTGCTGGCGACCCATGCCCCCCCACCACCCTGGAAACCGGAGACGGCGCTGGCTGCTAAACATCCAGTGACCGAAGGGGTCTGAGAATGGATCGGACCGTAGGTCGCGGCCGGTAATGTCGTGATACACCCACCATCGTCCGGGCGCGCGGTGAGCGAACTGAGGACGCTTCTGCCCGCCTGCCTTCCTCAGGAAGAACGAGAAGACCGCGGCGACGCGACCGGCACGAAGCGCTTTCCTTAGGTCCGTGAATTCTCGGCCTGGCTTAGAAGAGTACCCTGAAAAATGAGAGGAGGATCTGTTATTAAAATGAGCCACTGTGCATGCATGTACCATACACTGGTTCATTCATGGATGAATGAATGACAGGATACTCCAAATATTCTTTCAGCATGGTTTTCTGATGCACAAGAAAAAATACAGGTAAGTGTACAAAGCATCTCTAATAGAAGTAATTGTATTGAGGTAATCAAGTCGTACCATCTCCCTTACAACCCACCCTAGGGGAAGGGATATTGCATTTCTAATTTAAGCTAATTAGGGCGCCCAATCGAGGGCATGCTATAAACTCTCCTAAGGATCGTTATCGCTCGATGGTGATCTTTATCTGTACTTGTACTGGTAGTTAATTATCGTCATTATTTATGTTATAAGATTTATATGTAATTGGATCAGCCCCTTTCGGGCTGGAGCGTAGGCATTAAATCGTGCTATCAATCCCCTTTTGTATTTAATTAAATATATTTATAGACATGCCAGGCAATTCTATTATCATACAATTGAAGCGTATCTGTTAGATACCGGGCGCCTACATGCCATCTTTCCTCTTGCGTCATCAGTTCAGTCCGCTATAGGTTGCCTGGAACTTCGTTGGGGTTGTCTCTTATGGGATTGATTACCTGATTGACGTACACACCCTGTCTACAGGGCAAGCTTGTAGGTACCAGGTAGATAAACCTGAGCCCCGCCGTACAAAGCATCCTGGAGTTCATTATCCATGATAGTCGACGCCCCTAAAGCCACATAAAGATTGTGCTGGAATTTTTTTTAAATGTCCAAACCCAAATTTTAAAGCAGCACCTCAGCCTATTCTCACTTCCTAAAGAAGCTTGAACATTCATCCCTTTCAATCGCGGCGCGATACAGGAAAGAGTTGCTAGTGCGACCTTTCCTCCTAGCATAGATGCGTAACTATACATATTCTTCCTAGCTGTTGACCCCGGACTCGTGATTAGATCGTTGGCAATTGAAAATAACCTATCGCGCAACTCAAAAATAAAATGAACCCAACGCGCCGTAAATGATTTACGCCCCTGTGACGGTATATACAAAACTTTGTGAGAACTTCCTCAAATGGCTAAAAGGGGTATTAAATTATGAGAAAATAAAAAGTATGATCGTTGCTTATGACGAGTCGGAATCAGATTGGGTTGACTCTCTTCCAATGCAAGATACTGGATCTACCAATTTCTCGTCAAGCGAGGAACGAGGCTTGAGTAGATGGAGCGCGAGTATTCCAGCACAACGCGCGATGCCTCCTAGGCCTATACCATCAAGATGTCTTCCGAGGACAGGCTCTTCGTCCCCAGTAAACTCCGATTCCAAGGCGCTTTGTGCTTTGCCGGATAAACATTGAGCTATTTCCATACCTCTAGCTCGCTCTTTTTCTACTTGATTCATTGCTGATTCCTCTTCTTCGTTGCAAATTGCTATGCCACTGTCCGATGACTTGCAGGAATCCGAGAATAATTCAGATTCGGAACCAGTCGAGTTCGACTCGGGGCAGTGCATCTTTGACGATGAAAGCTTAGTCTTAGATAAAGGAGGCAGAATTCCAGACTTTTTGAACATAAAAGCAGGTGCTACAGTGCGGCGACCTGATTTGAAGACACACTTGCTTAGTGCAGTAGCGACAACACCTGGGTGGCCACTAAGTTTATCCTTGTTCATTTGACGTTCGGCAAGCTTCTCTCCTTCAGCCTCGCTCAATTCCTCAGCCGACGGATTCTGTTCGGGGTACAAGGAAAAATCTTTCGGCTTTACGGCGCCCTTACGAACAAAATGGGTAATAATGTAAATCCATTTTTCATCCCAGGAGAGCACCCGAGTCCAAAGCTCGTAGGATTGGTAGGCCTTTAATTCGCGTTTGAACGTGCAGGTAACTGCTCCTAGGGCACACGAGAAGATCGGTAAATTTGAACCTGTATATGCACCTGTGCCACCTCGGCAGTGCTCAATTCCTTTGCTAAATAGCGTGCATACAAGATGTGCGCGAGCGATATCAACATCGGCAAAATAAGAAGAGTTTGTTTCTGCAACGTTCAGAATTAGTATTTAAAATAATTCAGGATAACGATTGAACGAACTGTGCATGTTGAAGTCAATCTCCATCATAGGTACCTGAGTTGTGGTAATCAAAGGTTGAAATATCTGGGCGTATGTTGGTGAAGCCTTGGGACGTTGAATTTTTAGTGTCCGGGTACAACCATTCAGTATTCGCATCTATTCGACCTATTAGACTGGTTCGATAATGAAAGACAAGAGAATTTCTCTTTGGCCATGTCAGCAACTTACATGCCATATAAATGGGACACATTTTAAGTTGGTGATCAGCAGTAACATGAAAAGCACATTCCACAAGGTACAAACTTCCCAGACCTGAGACAGAAAATTCCACACATTTGGACTGCTTATCGACACTACCGACGTTTGATGAAGCGTGTAGTTGTTCACGTTAAAGCCCTGAGGAAGTAAGGAAGCTTTAAACTCCTCCATACTGATGTGAAAGTGCGGTGATGAACGAGGATGAACAGGGACGTTCAACAACAGGGTTTTCCCACTGATATGTACCCTCAACCAGCGGAGAATTTTGATAATTCGGTTCAAGTTAGGTCTCTCGGTAATTTTCCAAACTTGAGTTATTTGGTGAGGAGTTCGGTGAAAATCACATAGATTAATGGATAGGGATGGATGAAGGTAAAGATGGAGGAGATGATTATAGAAGATATGACCTTTTGATCTGGTTCCGGAAGATATAGGAAACTTAACCGAAACTTAAGAATAAATAGCAAAAAGGTTTCATTCTGTTTGTTGGAGGAGCATCTTGAGGTAAATAAAGTACGAACTCTCGGGTTAAACGTCTATTTGACAGGGTAATTCTTTTGGCTAGGACTATCTAGGAGGAAAGACTATACAGCAGTCGAGAGAAAGAATAGAACTAAAAATACAGGGGCAAGCAAGACAGGGCAGCTGGTGGCATCGTAACAGGGTATGGACGTGGGAAACATGGGGGGGCAGGGGGCAAACGAGTGAGGGCATCCTTAACTCCTCATCAACGTGTTCCAAATTGCGAGAAGGCGTGAGCGAGCTCAATGCCGATCATAAGTTATGAATCAATAAGAGGTATAGTATAGCAGGGGGAAGGCGGAGGGGTGAAAGATCGAAGAGCAAGAGGTCGAAAAAGGCGGACGAGCGAGGAATCCAGGGGTGAGGGGGGGGAAGGTTGGGGCACGAACATCCTCTCACCCTGTCCTTGTTGCCCGCCCGATGACGGAGTGAAGTGGCATTGAAGATTAAAAATAATTAGGCTCAATAATTACCTGGTCAAGATACGTCAATCTTGCGAATAAAAATTCACAAAGTTATCAAGCTAGTACATATCAGGAATATATTCAGCCAACTGAGGTTAATTGGCGCCTATAATAATCGGTTGGCTCAATGGGAAAAAGTAGTGACGGGACACTCTTGGTATAAAAAAAAAAATAAAAAAAAGTGGAAATCTGATCGGCAATTAACTTAGGGTTATTACTAGTAGCAGCAGTTGAACAGTTGAAGCCTCGTCGACCTTTGAGCATACATGTATTAGTATAACATTTCCTTGGCGCATAAATATTGTTTTTTGCTGGGCTGTACAAGGGTTATGACATGTACAAAATCAACTCCATCGTCAACCGAATTGTGAAGAAAAGTGTTACTATGTATAGCTCCCATCCATCATCAACATCTATCTCTGAAGCAAACATCAGCGCGCACGAACCTAAATGTAAAACAAACAGCTGAGCTACGTCATCGGGCGACAGAGGCTGGCGGCACTGGATAAGTGTGCCATCGGATAAATCGCATGCCAAGCACTCAAGCCGATGTTGCCGATTTTACCCATCTTGCCACATAATGATCTGAACTACCGAAATTGACAGTCCTCAATCAAGAACTTTGCCCTGGGGGAATATTTGAGTTGCCAACGCGCTTATCACTTTTACCAAGATTATGGTAGTCAAGTGTTACAATGTTGCTTTTTCACACACTTATGCAGATTTGGTCAAAATTTCGGGTCAAATAAGGTGTCGCCAGCCGCCTGTGAGCCCAATTGCCCATCATGGTATAATAACTTCATGTTAATATTACCGACGACATACGCTGAGAAGCGTAAGCTCTCAAGACGTATTGCGGCATCTTGTCTCCTTGGGGCCACCTACCCACTCACCAAGCATGTAGACTTGTCTACATGTAATTCGACCAAGTTTGATCATATTCAGCGATATGTAGAGAGTTTTGCGGGTCGTACCAAAATTTCATTTTTTCTTTGTACAGCCGCCGTTGAACCAAAAACATGTACCCTTAAAAGATTCTTCAAAGCTTCGACCATGGAAAGAGTCTAAGGAGAAGCACTGAACTGGTTGGCACCTGATTTCAAGTCAGAGAGACCACGTGAAATGATTTGGACACAATCGCTCTCATCGAAGAACTCCAGTCGTGTTTTTGGACGAAAATGACAGAAAAATGGGAAAAGAGCACAGAGGGACTTTTATATGGAGCTGCATAACCGAGGAGAGAAGGTAGTGAGGATGGGCAGCAATGCGCACTATCAGTGCCTCCAAAAACGTCGTGTCTAAATACACGAATTACCTGGCAGAATCGATCCCTTCACAGATAGATGAAGTATAGAGTGTGGGTCAATGGTCTTCCAAACGAAGAGATGAATGGGAAATGTAAGCGCCGGTGCAATAGTCCTCCTCCGAAGAGAATAAGTCGAGGAGAAAGTATGTAGTATTCAGAAGACGATGCGTGAGGACCAAATGTTCTACACGCCAGAAATATATACACGAAAATTCTCTATACCTCTAAATTCCTAAGTCCGTCAGTCGTTGAACGACGCATGGCCTGTCAAATGATTTAAATGAAATCAGCCACGTGACTCCCATCTCCCTGCTTGACATCTCATCTTACTACTCCGTACATGAGATACGAGCCTTCGAGACGATAGGAATTTATCTCAGGAAACAATGCACTCATCCGTGAACTTATCAAGAGTCAGAATCATCTCACAAAGAATTATCAATCCGAGTCTACTCGGCACGTCAAGTTATTGTCTACGAGGAGGCACGATACCTCCACCAGTATTCTACCATCGATCGACTACTTATCCACCAGGAGCCATTCCCGAGAAAATCGGCACGACGCTCAACCTTTGTCAAGGTTACTCGTGTTATATTAAGAAAGTCATGATTTTAGTGAAGATTGTTTGAAGGACGGAAAAACCAAAGGGTGAATTATAGACGGGGGATATGGTTTTTGAAAGTGGAATTTCGAGGAGATCTCTGATTACGAGAGGTGCGTGCGTGCTGAGAGACCTCAAGTAACGAAAGATGATTGGTGTTGTGGTCCGTTCTCTGGCTCATGTCCAAGTTGAAGGTCTTCCTCTAACTAGAACACTTGCTACGACAAGATACAAGGAATTTCGCCGGGTTGTGAAGGATGGAATAATAAGTCATTCTGAGGTTTCTCAGCATTTTACTAATTTTTTCCTGGGTACACATTGACTCACGCTTAAGGGGAAAAGAAGGCCGTAAGTCTAAGTGTAACTCTATAGAAAAGTTCATGTATGGGTAAACGTATCTTCAAGATGGGTGTCTTGAATGCAATGCTTCAGGGCCAAGATTGTCTTGGTTGCAAAGGCTGAGGGGCAGAGTTTACGATTTTTGAGATCTTCCGTCACAATACCTATCCGTGCGCTCTACAATACTATCTCCCCCAAGCATAGTTTGAAAAGTTTAAACCTCAAAGCTAAATAGATGGATTTGTGGGTTGAATTGCAGAAAAAATAAAGATGGGCAAAAGTCCTAAACACTTTTGGTTATTGATAGGGGGATGATGTTTACAATACTTTGATTGGTTTTTTCTAGTTCATACTGCCTGTAGGGTGGCCCGAGGCCGCCCTTTGCGCAGGTCATTCTAATTACGTACATATATTATATACAAAAATAGCATCTTAACATAACCCAAACGCCAAGAAATAAAAATCAAAACTAAGGCTATTCCCATCTACATACGCTGACATTTCTCTGCTAGTTGTTGTTCTAGATTTCATACTTCTTCTATATGAACGATATGCAGCGCGCTAGTCTTACGCGGTTTCGGTAATAATCTTTCTCAAATATGAAGAGTACTGTTGAAGTCTCCGTGTCTCAATGATCATTGTGACTACTGTTTTGAGCTGTTTCGGGTCCGTCAGGCATATGGTTGAGTCGTGGGTATAGATGAAATGTGACGTGTATGTCAAGACATTGAGTTAATAGCTGCCAATGTTAAATTGGTGGCTGACATTTAATCTAAAAAGTTCTAGATTAAATGTCAACAGAATTTATCCAACCACTTACCCCGGTGGCTGGCATGCTAATAAGTCATGCCGAGTTATACTTGTAATCAAAGATACTCGCATGAATCTCAATCACCATAAGTGATTAAGATCCTAATAGAATTAGTAGTAGATAGTAACTGACTCGACCACAAGCAAGGGAACTCAATCAATTTAAGATGTACCTGCTTAAGTGACAACAAAGCTGGGGAACTCAGAGGATAAATACCTCTGAGACATACCTGCACTGAGTATCAATTCGAACATTGAAAAACCACGCTCTTATCGTTCCTAGCTTCTCATCGATCGTTGTGACATTCTATCCGAGATAAAAACTCCATCGCTGAACATTGCTTCGACAATCACTCATGTGACTATACCTCATACTCATATTTTTACAGGTATAACTAGTCCCCAAGTATTTTTTCCGGTGAACTGTGTAGAGTGGGCATTCGCAAATTACATGCCGTATGGACTCCTTGCCCTCCCTGCACTCGCAAGCATCGCTAGCCACTTACTTCCACCGTCGTAGTTGCACATTTAATCCAATATGGCCCGTCCTAAGTTGAGTGGCTAGAGATGATTCAGGCCTGGAGAGACCTCTGTACGCCTGTTGTATCCTCGTCCAGTCTTGTGTCTTTCCAAACCACACCTTATACTCTAACCTTGTATCCTGCTCCCCCAATCTTCTTTCCATCGCGTGTATATCGACGGTGTAATTTTCCGCTTGACACTAGCTTGGAGTGTGTAATCGGAAAGAGTACAAGAGCCCTAGGACCTCTGATGACTGGCTTGGCTCTCCACCCAGTCGCCTCTTTGGCTGATACATCTACTTTCTCGTTATCTTCAACGCTCGCATGTGCAGGTATCCGATGAATATCGATGAGAATTTCTTTGCTGAGCAAAATTCTCATTCTTTATAAGGCTCGCTTGATAATATATTGGCCTGATTGCTGTCCCGGATTCCGTATCGTATCGATGGCTGATTGATTATCAGTGAGGGTGGATACATGACGCACCGAATTTCTCTTTTTGATAGCTAGTTCTGAGGCTAGAACTTGTCGCGTCACTTCAGCTGCATAGACATTACTTTGATCCTCGGTGCCGATGTACGATGAATTCATCCAATTGGTAGTAGCGCACCATGCTGCTGCTGCGACGTGGCCGTTTATCCCACTGCCATCGGTGTAAATAATCAGGTGATCATTTCCCTGATGTTGTATAATTTCGTTATGGTTTTGAATGGCGAGTTCTGGCGAGCCTTTGATGATAGCACGCGCCGGGTGGTACCACGGTTCCTTGATCATCGGTGTATGTCGTTCTAACTGTGGAAATCTTCCTCTCTCTCTGGCGTTTTCCCTACCACTTGCTTCATTAATTCTTGACACTTGGACAATGGGGATTGTCTTTTATGATGTGGGTAATCTGCTTTAGGCCTGGTACGAAATCTTTGGGCCTGTGAGTATCTGTAAAATTCAGATTCTGTAACCCTCATCGTTGAGCTTGCTATCAGCTTTTTGACTAGCAGTTTAATCGGCAGAGAATTTGTTTTTTTTTCGATGACTTCTGATGCTGTGTTCTTATACGCTCCTGTGCATATGTAGAGAGTCTTTTTTGGAGGGCTGTCAGCTTGCTAATGAATTTCCGATATCTCGTCTTTTCTCCTTTGAATTCTTTTGGCAAGAGCCACGCAGAATAAGCGAACGTCATTCTAGGGATTATCATCGCTCTATAGAGCTTGAGCATCTCTTCTCTGGAGTGGCCCCATGTAGAGCCTGCTATTGCCTGTAGTGCTCTTGTAGAGTCATTGTCTTCTCTTCAATCATCTCCAAATGTGCAGTCCTTTGTAGGTAGTCATCTAGTATGACTCCAAGATATCGTGCTGACTTGACGGGTTTTATTTCGTGATTGGTACCGTTGTTTAGGTTGCGCCTTAACGCCCGGTCACGGTGTTTGATACGATTCTTGTCTGAGTGATGTGCGAAGTGAATGAGCGCATACTTTTCTGGGGCAAACAATGAAGCATGGGTAGAGGCCCAATCTTCTGCTTTCTTGAGGAGTTTAGCTAGCTTCTTGCACGTGTCTTCTATGGTTTTCCCAGTTACCAGCATACAAATATCGTCGACAGATCCTGTTGTGAGGGTATCCGTTATTCTTCATCCCCGTCACTCATGTCAAGCAGGTCGACGTTGTAGGACAAGTATGGAATGGGAGATAGGGGAGAGCCCTGAGGAACTCCTGCTGTTACTAAGAACCAATCACTTGACCTCTTGTTCATTCTCACTCGTGCCTTCCTCTTAGTCAGTCAACTGTCTATCCATCTAATTATGACGGGATGGACTCCTCTTTAGCGCATATTGTGTATCAATCTTCGGTGAATAACATTATCATAGGCCCCAGATATATCCAGTAGCAGCATACTTATTACCCTTCTTGCCCTTAAGTTGGAGTTGATTCTTTCCATGATAATATGAATAGCGTGCTCGCAAGAGACTCTCTTTCTCCCTCTGGTATGCATTATCGGTAGTTGCTGGTACAATTCGACATCGTAATGGATTCTTTCTGTCATAATTGACTCCAGCACTTTGGCCATGGTGTTTAACAGGGCTATGGGTCTATAAACTCTAGGATTGAGATAGTCTGTATTTCCTGGCTTCCTGACGGCGCAAGTGACTGTGGTTTTCATTTCTTCTGGGGCATATCCTAGGTATACCGACGAGTTCAACAGTATCGTCAAAGTTGGGGCAATGACTAGGGCTGCCAGTTTGAGGACTCTGTTTGTGATTCCGTTATCGCCAGAGGTTTTGTCATTGTACTACTAGATAAAGAAGTGACACCACTACACCATTGTACAAGCGCTTTTAGGAATCGAACCTAATGTGATGTTAAATACTCAATCATGTAACTACACCCCTACCTACAAGTGAGACCACCGGACGAACAATGCAGTGACCTAAGACTTATGACTTGTTTGCACAATGAGGGACAAGATTTATTGCTTTACGGGTTTACTTCTGGAGAGTCGTAGGGATAATCCGACTTGGGATAAAAGCGCTTCCAGATAAAGAAGTGACACCACTACACCATTGTACAAGCGCTTTTAGGAATCGAACCTAATGTGATGTTAAATACTCAATCATGTAACTCTACTGCTGGCCCGCATAAATGTCGATTTGCTTGAGGATATGCAAGTTCATATGCAGGTGAAAATTCTTTTTCCTTGGGTCAAAGCTCAGAAAGAGGGGAAGGCCAGGAGGTCTGGAAATTCGCTGAGAGCCATTCCCCCGATTCTGAGGTAGGTGGTTACCATTTCACTTTCACTTCTCTTTCATCCATCCATTCATTTCTCTGACCATCTGCTCATTTCGCCATGGAAAACGACGCCCTCATCGACGACGCCTTCATCAACGACGTTTTAAATAGGTGAGATCAATAGCAAATACTATCCCTAAGTCGCTATATTCGATTATACCGTTGATAGTGTTCAACATCTTGTTGCGATAGACTTCATATGCCAACAAGTCTCCAGATTTTCCATAGCCTCATACAATAGCGCGCAAAAAGCATTCTTTTATAAATGGAATAACTGTCCAATATAAAATGATAGTAATGTTTTCCCTTTAACCCTCTCATTTTACGTATTTTACCAAGACAACTCAAGATGGTAAACCTTCGGATTCAAAGAATTTAGATACACCCACCATTAACTGCTACACCTCCTGTGTTACATATAAATACGATTTAGATCAAAACTAATTCCTTTACGTCGTTGGACTCGATTGATCGGGTTAATAAGCTATGCCGGACTGAGGATAAGAATAACTAGATAGGTAAATTTTGCAGTTCTAAATTATATGGCATGCATTACTGGAATAATTGAATTCAGGAGATACAGACTAATGTTGAACCATATCACGAGAAAATCAATACCTTGATATTCTGCTGTAAAGGGAATTTTGTCGTCTGGTCTTCTGAAACAGTGATTTTAAAGTTGGTATTCAGACACTCAGGGTTAAGCGTGGTTGATTTTTGAGGTGAAATAAGAAAATTAAAATGACGTTCAAAAAGGATCTTATTAAAATAATTCAGATACGTTATTGTCAGGATTGCCTTTCTTGTATAATATAGATATGGAGATAATCTTGCCATAGCGTACTATGATTCTGGTCAGGCCTTTTGGCCGAGTGGTAATACATCTAACTCTTGTCTTGTGTAGTATGGCCTCCTTTAGCCTGTCAACCACCCTGTCTACATGCTACTCTGACAGTTATAAAATTATGGGAGAATCAGCTCTAAGTACACAAATATTAAATTTATACCGAATGGATCAACAGGAAGACTTAAAAAGGCTCAATATCAGGTAGGAACCCCATCAGCAAGAATGACTGCAGCGCAACGATCCCATCAAGATTCGTATAGATTGGTAATGAAGTCATCCGGTACCACTAGTTAGGCCTGCTGAACTATCCAACGAAGCTCCTGAAGAAGAATTCTCGATGGATCGTAATTGACCATAGAATGGAGTTGAAAAAATCTCTTCATCTGTCTCCATACATGTTCCATTAGGTTCAAGTCAGGAGAGTAAGGAGGCCAGCGTAGCGTGGGGATTTGACGTCTCTGCAAATTCACCCCGATCTCTTCGGATTTGTGTGCAGGCGCATTGTCATGTTGAAAGATAGGGATCCTTCCATTCGCCCTTTCCTCCCTTAGATAGGCCTCAACTTGTGGAAGGATAAGCTGATCATATCTTCCGGAGTTGACGGTCCCCCAATTCTTCTCCCAGAACGTACCAAGAGCCTTTCTGCCATCGTAAATGGCCCCATGGAACATCCGACCAGGAAGTCTGTCCTGCTTTTGAGCTGTACAGTCAGCGTGATATCGGTCCATCTGTACCGCGTGAGAATCACCGCTGACTAGCAGTGTCGCGTAGCTAGGCGCATTCGACCCTCCATTCACCCAAACTTCGTCTGAGAACATCATACTGTAGACGCTCTGACGAAACATGAGAATTCCCTCGTTGGCGAATTCTCTTCTCAGAAGACGATTTTCGGGCTTGTTGGAGTAGCCTTTCCTCTTCGCCTTCCTTCGCCCGTGGCCAAGTGATTTGACCAATGTGCGGATCGACTTCATCCCAAAACCATGGAGGTTTAGTTCTGGAGCGAGTGTCGGAATAAGACCTAGGGGGGCGAAGCGGTTCCGTTTACACCTCCTAATCCACTCGACAATTTGGTTCGCCATGTCAAGAGGTGTGGCAGGTTTACCTCCATACAAGTACTTCCTTGGATTTACCGAGCTTTTCGGGGCGTAGTACACTTGCCTCTCGGTATAACCAAGCCTCCGGGCGATCTTTTTACCATCCAGCCCAGACCTTCGTGCCGTTCTGATGGCGATCCGGGCCAATTTTGACGTCTCTCGACTGCGTCATTGACGCTGAGGTTGAGGGGCTACTTCGGGAACTACAGCCTGAGCTGGATTCAAGAATTCCACAAAGCCACTAGTTTATCATCAGTTTTTGATCGGCAAATATAACAGTATTTTCATTGACTGACTTCTCGGGTGTGAACAAAGATAGTCCATTGGGCAACTCGAAAAGATCGGGCTGAGACTGCATTTCCGAGAATTCCAAGGTCTTATCTGGGAATGGCAAAAGACTGAGGTATATTTGTTAGCAGCGTGAAAATGAATTATGACAGCCTGAACGTACCTTTCCGGCACAAATATGGGATCTTGCCCTTGAAGGAACGGTAGCTCCTGTTGAATCACAGGAGTCGTCAGGAGAGAAAAACTGGGTGATATTAACAGTGAGTGAGTCAATGACTATCTGAACAAACAATTGCGGCAGCAAAAATTGATTTAGTCCCTCCAGAAGTGGCAATTCCTGTTGAACTATAGGATTCGTTATCGGTGGAAAACTGAGTAATTTTGGCAGTGACAAGATAGTAAGGTATGATTGAACCAACATTTCCGGCGCAGATATGTCATTTTGCCCTTGCGGAAACGGCAATTCCTGCTGATAAATTGCGTGTCCGTAGGGCTCTAACATCAACGGGGGAAACCTATGCTACTATTTATGTTGAGCTGGGTCGGATGGTGGTGTGGTACACCGTCCGGGCCATTCTCCCAAGTAGAGTCTGGGTAGCCAAGGCACATGCCCCACTTGAGACAGGAGAAAGCTGGTTCTAATCCAGCAAGACCCTCACACCACATTTCTCGCCTAGTCATTCATGTGACGATGTTGAAGGCACACAGGACAGCCGTGGGTGGCTGAAATGCGTTCCTACGGCAGACATATACGGTTGAGGGTAGAAAGGGCTGTAAGGCACCTGACTTCGAGTTATGTCTTCAAATGATGTTCGGTGTGAGTGCCCCCTATGTCATGTTGAAACATCGCTCCATGTACCGCACCAGGGTCATTCGTGTCATAGCCTGAAGGCTGCATACACAAGAATGATTTAAAAAAAAAAAATTAATGTTGAGCTGATAGAAGATCTCCCCCCACGTACGTTTCTGGTGAGGGATGGCAGAAGAATCGGCGTTGTCATGTCGTTCATGAAAGCGTCGTTGATGAAGGCGTTGTTTTCCATGGCGAAATTAGCAGGTGGTCAGAGAAATGAACGAGATAGAGGGTCGGATGGTGGTGTGGTACACCGTCTGGGCCGTTCTCCCAAGTAGAGTCTGGGCAGCTTGGACACATGCCCCACTCGAGACAGGAGAAAGCTGGTTCGAATCCAGTAAGACCCGCTAACCACACTCTCTCGCGGTGGTGTTTTTCTCATAGCTTGATGAAAGCATATTCAGATAACCATGGGTTTTTCCCGCTTTTCCCTGTGGTGGGTATTCACGGAAGAGTTTACATATCGCAAGACGTTATCCTCGTAGTGGTATCTGCGAATGAAATCTGAGTATGAGTGTTCCAAGACGTCAAAATGAGTCATCTGTGAGAAACACACCTTCCGTAATCATACGTGTCATAGCTTCAGGCTGCATACACAAGATTGATTTAAAAAAATAAAATAAAAAGAACGAGATAGATGTGGAAGTGAAATGGAAGGGAATTGGTAACCACCTACCTCAGAATCGGGGGGAATGGCTCTCAGCGAATTTCCAGACCTCCTGGCCTTCCCCTCTTTCTGAGCTTTGACCCAAGGAAAAAGAAATTTCACCTGCATATAGACTTGCATATCCTCAAGCAATTCGACCTTTATGCGGGCCAGCAGTAGTAGTATGTATTGGCGATCGCAAGGAGTACTTCCTGCGCAACGATTGGGTTCCAGTCTCTGTCAATAGTAGGGTATACCGTATTGTCAATATCTTATATATCCGCTTCTGGTGGTTGCGGAAAGAATGTTTCTTTGATAATCTCGATTTATAGTGTCTTTAATCTTCGATCCGTCTTTATTAATGTCGGAATACAATAATTCTAAACAGTTGAGCGATTTTTAGCCCATTTAACTAGTCTCCAGAGACATACTTTGACTGTTTGTGCGTCAAATGGCCCACCTGACCCTGCTAATAACTCAAAGTCTTGTGAATATTACCAGCCCATCAGCACTCAGCAGCACACAACACTTTCCCTCAGCAGCATTTATGCTTACTCTGCAAGCCCCTGCAATGTCGCCTAGCAAAATCCATCTCTGTAGGTTTGAAAATTTACAGTTTTCAAACTATGTCTGCGGAATATATGGTGGCTAAACCTGAAAATCAGCAATTTGTTTCAAATATTTCGATAGTTTTCGTCCGTGCATACCCCACCTTTTAAGCGAACATATCGTTATAGGCATCTTTTTAGGGCTAGTCGCATAAAATACCGTAGTACGCGTACTATAAATATCGCTATATCAGACTGAGGGTTCGATTCGGAATCACATGACTATTTTGGGCGTCTAGAGATGACGTATCTCGTTTCCGATTGGTTGATCAGGTGTAGCGCAGGTGGCTCGTGCATGTTTCAAAACTTGAGCTCCAATACAAATTATCAAATTTTTAAACGTAAATAACTCCACAACCAGTGCCTTTCAGATAAATTCGATCCACAAATTAATTATTTATGTAATTATCTATCAACTTACAGAAAGAAATTTGATTTTAGAGTGCGTTGGCTAGATTCATTTGGGTTCAAAAACTTGGTGTTTATGGAGCCGAAAATTGTTGATTTTCAAGATCCGACACCATAGTAGAATCTAGGTAAATGCCTCATCCACCATGATGTCTACAATTATGAACCATAACGTACAGTGACCAGCAAGACTGTTCCAATGTTTTGTAACTTTCGCTTGTAAGCCTCATAAAATTTTATACAATTGGCCAATTCACAAAATATTTACGGTAATAAAAAAGTCTATTTCTGTAGTTTTTTTTGATATTGATATAAGGTAGATGATGGGAATCGAAAATTTGGTGGAGTTTTCGCGATTGAAAGGGCGTTAGGGTCGGATGGTGGTGTGGTACACCGTCCGGGCCATTCTCCCAAGTAGAGTCTGGGTAGCCGAGGCACATGCCCCACTTGAGACAGGAGAAAGCTGGCTCTAATCCAGCAAGACCCTCACACCACATTTCTCGCCTAGTCATTCATGTGACGATGTCGAAGGCACACAAGACAGCCGTGGGTTACTGAAATGCGTTCCTACGGCAGACATATACGGTTGAGGGTAGAAAGGGCTGTAAGGCACCTGACTTCGACTTGTGTCTTCAAATGATGTTCGGGTGCAAGTGCCCCTCATGTCATGTTGAGACATCGCTCCATGTACCGCACCAGGGTCATTCGTGTCATAGCCTGAAGGCTGCATACACAAGAATGATTTAAAAAAATAAATATATAGTTAATCTGAGAATATGTAAATAAGACGCAACAGGTTCTGTCCAAGTTGGGCAGCACCACCTATTTGTACATAATCGATAATCGTCAACCCTAGCGCCGGAAAGTCCCATTAAGCCGGAACCACAACGTCCGTCTTTCGCTCTTCATAAAACATAAGAAAACGTAATAGAATGCAGCCATTCTTTTTGAGTCATATGATTCTAAACTTACGACGCAAAAAATATTAATGTTCTCTCCATGACCTTCCATCTCTGCGAATTCTTGGACCACACTAACGATGTTAATAATCCCTCCCAATCGCTATTTGGTGTCTACGTAGAAATATAATTCCGGCCTCGTACACTGTAAAGTCTCCAGCCATTGTTTTGGAATTTGAGCCTCAGCTCGAAGGCAGTAGCTCTCGTAATCGCCGTTCAAAGTGCCTGGGCTGTTTTCCGGAAGTGTTTTTTCATTTTTTCACTTGGGATTTCTCGTCTTCTGAAGCTTTAGTGTGGTATAAATTTGCTTGGGTATTTTGAGGCGTGTTAAGAAGACTGCTTGTGAGTGATGGAGGATGAGGCAGTGGTGTGGGTGTGGGTGTGGGTGTGGGTGTTGTAAGTCTCTGTAAGATTTCCGAAAAGTCGAGGATCTGGCTTTGGATTAATTGAGCACAAGCCGGCTACTTACAAACCATACTTAATTACTCGAGTATATAGCCCTTCTTCTCTGTCATGATTTAAATATAAGATAAAGCGTTTGTTCTTACCTAGTGTTGCACTGTTGAGTATTGAGGGCTCACCAGTTTTTTGCGCTGATTTAACTTAAAAACCATAAGACTTGTCGGTATAGATGCGGCACTTCCCTAGATTCTATGGTACAGTGAATTGCATACCTGCGATACGCTAGTGACTCGCGAACTTTATATATCTGGTACTATGCCTAAATAGGTATCTGATCATCGATCTTCTCTACTACTGGTAGCCCGCATAAAGGTCGTTTTGCTTGAGGATATGCAAGTTCATATGCAGGTGAAAATTCCTTTTCCTTAGTCAAAGCATAGAGAGAGGGGAAGACGAGAAGGTCTGAAAATTCGCTG
>JAKRRZ010000380.1:0-22216 GCA_022627015.2 Podosphaera aphanis | reverse complement strand
AATCATCTCAGGTCTCCTTCTCTCTAGTTTGGGGGAGTCGGGGGCCTCAGGCATCCGGAGCAGTAAGCTCTGGCGTCCTATCCAATTTGGGACTAGTGTATTTTACCATTAGTTAGACGTTAAATAATAAACAAACAAACAAACATACATGTAAATGTAACAGACTCAATTGAGTGATTGAGGAAGCATTTAAGTGCTATATTAGTCATCAAAAAGTAACAACTACAAATAGATTACGTTAACTAGGTGTCGTGACAACTTCGATGAATATCAGCTTGATTACCAAGAAAATTAAAAAAAAAATTAATGAACACAATAAATCTTCAACAGTCACCCGATCTTTGGAAACCAATCCGCAGCCATTATCCCACAAAGTTATAAATTCTTTAACATCTGACATCAATGACTTGAGTAATGGTCCCTATGAAACTGAAGGCATTGAGCGAAAAATCTCTTCAAAATGCCGTATTTCCGGAGCTCATCAGTTATTGCCCGTCTATGGATCTTGTTGCACTGTGTACCGTAGATCAGCAAGTCTCTGTCTATCGCCTGAACGGTCAACGTGTCTATGGACGTTCTCAGAAAGACGATAATCCACGGGTTGAGAGTATCCAGTGGAAACCTAATGGTTGGTTAAACTGGGAAACCCCCTTTCCTTTGAAGAGGCTCACGAGTTCTAGGGCAGCTCTTTGCAATAGCTTGGAGCAATGGGGCCGTACGACTGATCAGTGCCGAAAGCTGCAAAGTAGTTCATGAGTATTCAACTGGTGATCATGTTGCAGGAGTCACATGTATGCAATGGTGTTTAAACGAAGCTAATAAGACTCCAAGTTATGCAAATCCTTTTAAATCCCATAAGTTCCCACCTTCAGACTCTCAAAAAGATGAAGAATTTTTAGGAGACTTATCCTCTTGGAATTTACCAATATGTCTGTCCTTAATTGATGTCGAGGTCAGCCTTCCAAAACTTAGTATTCTGCCCAGAGGGGGAAGCTCGTAGGTCTTACAGTTTGGCACTGTAATGCTGGATTAACTAGTTACAGTGAAGATATTTTCTGCTCTAGGTCCTCTTTGGATGCGATTTTTGATCCACATGATTCCACGGACAGTAATATTGTTGATGTGATGATAATTGGCACAAAAGAAGGGAGAATTCATATCAGTATTTATGATTCATTCTTCATTGGGTCTTTTGACTCCCCAGTTTTCAATGAAGGAATCCCTGCCTTTCTTGTTCTTCATGCTACTTACAACCGCAGCTCTACACATGTGTTGCTTATGAAAGATCCAAATAAAGATGACCTCTCTTTTGTCACAATGGACCTTGGGTTTATCTCTAGTTCAAGTGGCTGTCTCCCACTACTTGCTTCTCGTTCCACGACGCTTCAAAATCTTCTGAGATATATCCACCAAACTCAACTATTAATGCTTGCAGAGTGGAAATCAACACAAGATTTACCTGAGAGATTTCTCCGTAATATAAATGAAACTCTGAGTGAAAGATACCATTGTGATATTGTACAGGCTCTTTATCGTTCAGTAGCTACTGGTCATACTTTCTCACCAGTCAAAGAATGGCTAGTTGATGAACTTTCTGAAAGGGTGAGGAAGCTCTGTTACAGAGGATCAAAGATGCTGATTTTGTTAGGGACTCAAAAGGTGGGAGAAAGCAGTCATGACAGGACTCGAAAATTTAAAGCGAATTGTGCACGAAAATATGTTTCCTGCTCTTGAACGTTTTTCTCTAATTCTAAGCCGATTTTCTGGTATCGCTAAGTTCCAAGACTCAGAAGACACTGCCATCTTCACTAACCACCAAATTGATATTCTTATTGACTCAGTTGCATGTTTTCACCTTATTTCTTCTAGGATTCTCATTCAAGTTACGGATGAAATAGAATTATTTACCTCATTTATCGCATGGCTACGATATGAGAGTGAACGTCTTGCCTCTGATGCGTCTTCGAATTCTAATAATGATATTTTAGTAGAGAAAGAATCTTCAATAGAACACCGGAAAGTTCTTCGTTATCTCCAGGAAGTCATGACAAATAGTCCTTTGGCAGTTCACTTTGCAGAGCTGTCAACTGAAGAGCGAGCTTTTAAACTTGAAGGAGTCAGAAGAAACTCTACACTCTTTAAGACTGTCGACCAAGAAATTAAGAAGCAGAAGCAAGGCTTACCTTATATTAAGTTAGTGTTTCACGTTACATTACTCTTCGAGAATTTATCTCGGCAAGCCAATACTGTGTTCGGTCAAATTGCAGAGGCCGAGAAGCGCAACGTGCAGTTCGGATCGGGGCATTACATCGGAGCAGCTCAGCCAGATAGTCCTATGCATATCAAATTGGACCAAGATGTGATTCGCCTATTGCCTTGGCAAAAAATTTGGCTGACAATTTTATGTAGGACGTCGAGAGCTGCCTATCTTATCTGACATTTGTGCCAAAAGGAAGGCCGAATTGTGGTAAGTGGTTCTTTCGGCTTTTAATCCGTCATCGCTCATATTGCAAAACAGTGACGATTGCTCGAATTAAACTATTGATAAAGAATGCTATTAGTTCAATTCAGTGCGTAGAGTCTTCAACAATTCAACTCGGGGATGGAATTATCAAAGATATGAAGTTTTCGAACGATGATTCTCTAATCTTACTATGGAATCAAAATGGTAGGTTTGCACTTTAAGAGATAGAACATTCATCAGAAATACGCTAACGCTCAACAAGGATCTTCGAAGATTATCAACCTTTCCTACTCTGGAGATGGTTATATCAACTATGCACCACATAATCCATATGACTTAGTATCCAGAATAGTGCGAGTCAACAATGTGGATGTCTTACGCTTATTCTCCCAGCACGAAGTATCACTTGACGAGAATTTCGTCGCCGAAAGATTGTGCTTGAGAAAGCATGGGCAAACGCTCTCAAAAAGTGACCAAAGATTGCTCTTGTTAGATTCAGATGGCCTGAATTACAAAGTATTCAAATACGACCGCGACGTGGATGAAGAGGGCACATAAATTTCTTCCTCTGTCTTCCTATGTCTGGGAGAAAACACCGCGAATTGCCGTTCCCTCCCCCAGAACGCGGCACAACCGGTGGTTTACTGCAGTCTCCCGAGGCAATGTGGCCAATATGTCGATGATTCTTTCGGCCAAGAAGTGTTTAACGATAATTTCCCTCGTTTCACACCCGTGTCACCTGAGAGGAAAATTCTTAAGCAAGAGAACCCTAGGCGTAGGAGAGACCCAGGTAGTTTGGTCGTTGGCCCATGGGCCCATGGGCCAAAATTCTAGTACACTACGAGGTTTTATTGGGGATCAGAAATGGGTTTACTAGTATTTACTTATCTGGGTACGGGAGATACCTGTCAATTACTCTCACAACTTAGGATGTCTCAAGTCGATTAAACGACTATACCTATCTTGATTATATATATATAGGGTAGGTTACCCTATATACATGTCACTTTGAATTAAATTAGGGGATATGAATCACACTCCGACCTCTTGAGAGGTTTAGGGGAAAAGGGGTAAATGTCATTATCGCAAACCGAGATCACTTGCATGCAAGTCAATTTGGTGATCAGATTTTCATTGCATGCTCTGTCAAGGCATCACCTAATTGTCCAATTCCTTTTTTCGTCCATTTGAATCATTTCATCAATACAGACTGAACTGTAGCTTAAACACGCGCTTCGATGGACGATTGGAGCGCGATACCGCACCACTCTATCCGAGAACATTCTTCGCGACTACTATCTCAACCTGTGTGGTTAAATTATCGTTGCAATTTTATCCCGTAGTTATCAGTTTTTCTTTTCTTTTCAGTCTGAATTACAAAATTTGACTCTAACGTGGAGACAATTTAAGTAAGACCGAATTAATCATTCTTCGTGACTATAGCAACTTCAGAGTCCGAAGCGGAGTTTTACGCCAACTGTTATTCAAATATAAAGATACTATGGTCGATCTTTAAACAATCTTATGTCTGAGCAAGAAGCCCGAGTATTCGAAGCAACCAAGGATCTTAAATGAGTTTGGGAGATTTGGAGTGCCTAAAAAATAGATCATTAGTTGATTGTACTAGCTGCATACATCGTGGTGAGTTGTACCTAGTCTCTAAGCTATCGAAATGATTGCAGAAAGCAACAAACAAGTCAAAGAAAAATTTACCACCATCCTCCATTTCAGCTTGCATAGTTCTACTTCGTTGGAATATTTTTCGACATCGGATTATCTGTGTAATATAGTGGGAGCGAAGCCTTGAGTCCGTATCAGGTGTATTACTGTAAGCATACCTCGCGCTATGCAGAACAGTAGCGACCTCGACTCCACACCACAAACTTTGCTTCCGTAAAGCTATGCGTTTGAGATCATCTAAGCCGTACTTGTCTGCCGCACAATATATGACTGTATCCCGAAGAATATGTTGACGCACGCTAGGCATGTATATTGTAGCTTCCGTAGATTCATGACTCCTAGAGTTTGGCAGACTAGTGAGTTTAGCTGCGTCTTCTAGTTCCCAAGAGCCTTTTCGCTTATTGTGAATTAAGCGTGGGTAGTAATCGCCTTTCTGCGTACAAAATTAATTTACCGATCTGAGATGAAGACGAGCCCAAGATATCATTGAGCTTACGTAAAGATACTCAAGGACGCATGAAAAAATCTCCGGTATTTCGTCTGGAAGATTGATTTTTTTATTCTCAACGGCAGGAAATTGACCCCAGCAAGCCTCCGCGAAAAAAGGCGACATGTAGAGAATATCCTCATGAGCAGCAAATAGACGTTCTTCTATCCCTACTTTAAAAGTGACAATTGGCGAGTTCAAAGTGCTATAAAACTGTAAGTTAAAAGCTTCTGAATCAACATGGAGTGGTTGTATACCTGCCATCGAGAGCGCATTGATCTTGAGACTTTTGGGCCTTCAACAGTTTCGTAGGTTTCCTCAAACAGGACCTCTTTGACTTTGTCGTATTTTCTTTGCAATCTTTCGATCTGAGTGATCGCTTGAACATGGCTTACAAGTTAACCGATGAAGCTTGAACGTTGGGAGTGAAGATGATTGAACGAATGAAGCTCGAGCTAAAGAGTATAACTGACACACAAGAGCTTAACGGGGTCCTGGAAGGCCTTCTCAACTTTAAAAGCTAGAAATCCTTAGACATAATTTGCGACCCGTGGGTGTGGTGAAGAAACGAGAACGGTGCACTCGCAAGTATTCCAACTTGTAGGCACCCCATATTTCTGCCTGGGTGCCTAGTGTACAATTCATGTGATAAGGTAAGAGGACGATCTAACTGCAGAATGAGATCGGCAACTCGAGGCGATCCGGGGAAATCTGGGGAACTTAAGGCGATCTCTTCGATCTCGTTAAATAGCCGGAATTCTACTTTGCTCTGCAAACCTGATGTTTAGATGAGAAGCGTAATTCAAGGTCAAACTTGAAACGATCTATATTCTCATTGAATCAGCCTTTTTTAAGCTTATAGAAGGTGAAATAATAATAAATACTGTATTAGAAATTGAACCCTGAATTCCTGTGACTGGTCTAATATTCTCCATATCTCCCGTTTCAGCTTCCGATGAAGAATAATGATTCCGAGCGATCTGTCGATCATCTTATTAAATTTACTATCCCTGTCCAAATTCATTGCTTTCTACTATACCTCCAGGGTAGGTTTTGTCTAGTGGAACAAAAAGTGGAGTTGTTCGAGGGCCATCTTTGCCTGATTTATTATCATATCATTAGAAATCAATTTTTTATTATTCTTTTAATAGATTTGACAAGGATAATTTGTATGATGTTTTTATCTGGCCGAGATTTTGACCACTACGCTAATTCTTGAAGCTAAACCAAATCGAGTCTTTTTATTTCCACTTCTAATTTTCTATTCTTCCCATATTCCTCCTCTACCAGATACAATAGCCTCATATCTTCCTACATATTTTCTTCTATCTTTTCGGCTTCGTGGCATCATCCCAAGTCCATGCTTTATTCACCACCTCTCAAAGTTCGTCGTAAGGCCACTACTGTTTTCCACCGTCCAGTCTCGAATAATGTTAATGTATGCGGTCCTTCGTTCTATCCGACATATACATCTTTCACTTAGGGTCGGGGTAAAACGGCCGCTCGATTTTAGTGGGGAACCTCTCCCGTTATTCGTAGAACGTGCAAGCCCAAGCATACGCACAGCATCTCTAGTATATCCATTCAAGATATTTCTCAACTTCTCAGCTTTTTCATCATTAAGCCGGTAGTAGAAATTCTTCAACCATATTGATCGGATGATTAGTCCACTGAGCCTTTAAACTAAAAATTAAGGTACGGGCCTTTTGGGTAGTTCACTTTCTTGAGCGTGAGCCGTCTGTAAGCCAAATTTTATCAGAGTTCGTCCAACTCTCATCGCTCCAGCCTATTTCTTCTTCTCTCTTCGGATAAAGGGGGCTTCTTCAGTCTCTTCAGTAACGAATGAGGTTTGTCTTCTGTTCGTATCTTATACTTTGTAAGAATATTAGAATATAGAAATTTTCAGTACGAATTTTGATGATCTTGCTGGCGAAGTTGATGATAGCTGTAATGATGGAGAATCATGTTGTTGTGAGGGACGTGAAAATATCTTATAAAAGTATGTTATAAGGATGAGCAGGATGTCTATTACCAGGGATGGAGGATGTGTATCAGACAGAATGATGAAGTGAGTAATAGAATTTACAGTAAATATGAATGATTGATAATACACGCAAGTTACCTAACTACCTGACGTAGATACATCTTTAAATACATCTATTCACACATACTGGAATCTTGTTCCTCATTCCCGAACATTCTAGAGTAGTCCCCCGTTTCGCTTCTATTCCAGCTACATGCACTTATGCACTCATGTACATGTACTTATGTATTTATACACATTATGCAAGTCTGAGCTTGCGCTCCAAATTAGTATATTTACATGTACCTCAAAATGCACGGACATTCGTCAGCATTGGAAGGCGATATCATAACAAAATAGGTATTTCAGGCAAAAACTTTGATCTTCAGTTAGTCTTGAGACTAGTATTACTGCTGTCCCGCATAAAGATCGAACTGCTTAAGAATATGCAAGTTCCTATGCAGGTGAAAATTCTTTTCCATAGGTCAAAGCACAGAGAGAGGGTAAGGCGAGGAGGTGTGAAAATTCGCAAGACGCCCTTCCCGACTTTGAGATCAATTTCCATTTCACTTTCATTCATTCATTTTGACGTCTACTAAATGCGTTCTAACTCTACGCAAGTCGATTTTAGTATCTTGAAATTGAAATTATCTGTAGAATGCACTGCCCAGTTCCATATTTCCCATTCAAACTTGGGTTTTTTCGTCTATAGCGCTGTCCACAGTGAAATTAGATTGTAATTAGTGATGAATGAAAGTCAAGTGGAACTGATCTCAAAGTCAGGGTTAATGGCTCTCAGCGAATTTTCAGTGTTGTATATATCGGAACTCTCAGTTTCTTAAGCAAGATATCATCAACAGATAGAATAACTTATGACTCTGAATCACGAATAGATAGATGAGTGTGGATTGAGAAATTATGTATATAATTGGGATGGGATTTTGAATCAGCTTCCAACCTCAGACTCAGACGATAAACTCTCAATTCCTAATGGAAAACCTCTACTCTTATCATCAGGTAATGTACGTTCACGTAGTAATTTTACTTGTTTATGCCTACGGCATAACCGGCCTATGGCATAATCTTCCTACGGCGTAATCATACGGAATAATCCTCCCCCATCTGATCCATGCATATCGCTTGTTGTTTAGCTGCATGTTTCGCCATCGTACCTTTACCAGTGTCAGATAAACAATATCAGAGGTAACTTTAACATTCAGACCTCCTCGCCTCCCCCTCTCTCTGTGCTTTGATCTAAGGAAAAGAATTTTCACCTGCACAGAGATAAATTATTGAGCGAATAAGATAAGCAATTGATTGGACACTCTAGGTCCTAAAGATAACTAACTGATCGCACTGAACTGGCGACACAAGAATAACGAGTTTAGACACTGCGGTCCCATCCGTTCCTTCATCGTTCTTTCATTCACCCGAGTTGATTAGTCATAGGAACTTGCATATTCTCAAGCAGTACGACCTTTATACGGGATAGCAGTAGTAGCCACTTATTTGCTTGTCGATCTTTTTTACAAGCAAATAGAGCCAGAAGGGCAAATGACGGATCGTCGGGGTTTCTCAAGTTGTTAAAGGCCCTATTCCTCTCAATCGTTACAGACTGAGCGTAGCAAGTCCAAAGTTCAGGATAGCGCTTTAGGAAACTGTAAATCCAGTTTTTGCTTTACTGGGGCTGGGGATGAGAATAGTTTCGGAGGGTAACACCTAATTCGGCTTCAACTTCTGTCATAAATAATAAGTAATTACTCAACAACTAATCTGACTAGCAATTTCGATAACGGTCGCTATTCGACAAGGAAATTATATCCTAAATAGATATGAGGTGCAGTTTTTGGTGGCCCTCTACCCTGCGAATGAAATGCACTGCTTTTGAGTGAAAGCAGCTGGAAATGGCTGGGTTATCCATAGATTCGTTTGTACAGCGTCGACGGAACTACGTTCTGAGCAGTAGCACATTCACGTATGGAGATATATTTATTGGCTTTCCACGCAGTAATGGCATCATTCCATCTTTCTGATTTGGGTTTATCTTGGTTTGGAGCACTAGAGGCCATCTTGATAAATAGACTAATGACTTAAGAATGAGTGGATTAAAATGATGGGAGAAAATGGTAAAGATGATTGATAACAGCATGGAGCAAGCTATGTGGATTAATAACAGTTTTGCATCGTCGAGTGCGACTTTTGGCCTGTTTCCTCAAATATAGATTCATAAGGAGGCTTGGCCGGATTACTAATCCATTTTTTTATTTGAGAGTAAAAATTCGTTGATCGATTACTATATCTGGTTAACCACCACAGGGAAAAGCGGGAAAAACCAATGGTTATCTGAATATGCTTTCATCAAGCTATGAGAAAAACACCACCGCGAGAGAGTGTGGTTAACGGGTCTTACTGGATTCGAACCAGCTTTCTCCTGTCTCGAGTGGGGCATGTGTCCAAGCTGCCCAGACTCTACTTGGGAGAACGGCCCGGACGGTGTACCACACCACCATCCGACCCAAGGTTTTGGATTTGCATCCTCTATAGTTTTGCATTCTCGGGTGAACCACGGTACACTTGACTTCATCTACCTTCCAGCAATCAAAAATTTGACGCCATGGGCTCACCCCGTATCCCTCAAACTGTAGTCGTCATACACCACAGACCCTCGGGAAAAAGACATTAATTTAATGTTTCTATACATTAAAAATCTGTGCGGAGGGTCCGTGGTGATACCTATCTGGCTTTATTGGGTGAGATAAGAGTGACTGCTTTCCACCGAGGCCAACGGTTGCACACACATGTTAATAATGTCAAGGGTCGTCTTTGTTGCGCTTCGATCAAACTTGCCTGGAGAAGTGGCTCATCATTGTGAGAATCCTTTTCGGGGACACGATTTTATCTTGATCTGAAAGAAGTGCCGAGGCGCGCTCACCTTGGCTACTTATCTTGAACGCAACCTAGCTCTTATTCAATTACCGAAGGACGCTAACCTGGCTCTTCTGTTGCTGTGATGTGGCGCAATGGGAGTTTTGCACGCAGCAAGGATAGAACTCGCTTTTTGGTGCCCTTCTTCCTCGAAGTAATCTAGATCAATGCAATGTGGAACTCAGTAAAGAATCATATCCAGTATAAAGGCTTAGTTGGGGAAAAATTGTCACTTCGAACGAACTTGGTCCGCCTACTGCCTACATACCTGCAGAGTATAGGAAGAGAGGAGGTATTATAGCTCTGGTTACAATTCTTGGGCATAATATTCCGCAGTATTTATAGAGCTCTATTTATGATAATTCCTTACAATTGAAGAGCGGAAAGAAACGAGGCAGAACGGAAGAATCTAGGTTCGCTAGGTACGACGCGGTAATAAGAGACAATGAAGATTTGTTTTTGTATTTGTAAACAGGATTACTTACATATATTCGGAGACTCTCATAACTTGCCTCGCGAGGGTTCATGTTTAGCCTCCTTAATAATCAACTGCCTCCTATTTACCAAGCATCTGCGCGACATCCAACTTATTCCGAGAGGTTTGATTCCACAGACCGGCTCCCTCCACTTGACATGCCCACTACGTTCTGACGCTTCACTAAAAAAAAGTTGCACTAACATCGTCCTAAGCTTTTGAAACAAAGCCCTATGTTTAAGAACAGTTGAATCTGTCGAAATGCAAAGCCTTGTTAGTACAAATCTTGTAGTTGCAGGGCTAGCAGATGATTGATTTTCAATACGCCAGTAGCCCTGTAAGTGCAAAATTTCTGGACTGTCGAGGCTTTGTATTTAGACAGGTTCAATTGTACATTTAAATATTTAGGCTTGCTAAGCTCAAAGCGTTTATCAGCCCAAGTAGCGATTGAATGTGAACGGAACATGTAGATGCTGATTAGCTATCCTCTGGCCAGACGTCATATCCAAAGGTGTCCTTCATGTTTACAAATCTGGAGCATCGGCCATTAGCAACTTTATTTACAGCTTCAAACTCTTCCTTGCTCAAGGTCACGAGCTGTATGTTACTCTTTATTCTTTCCTCATTGCTACTTTTAGGCAAAACTGCATAGCCTCGTTTTAAACCCCATGCGATTAATAGCTGTGCTAGAGAGCACTTTTTATTCTCGGCAATATTAATGAGATCCTTGTTAGAGCTGATTCTCTCTTTTGTACTAGGCACTTGATTTTGTGATCCCAAGGGAGAGTATGCCACAGGGAGGATTGATCGAGATAGACAAAAAGCGATTAGGGCATCTTGCGGAAGGAAAGGATGAATTTCGACTTGGTTAATGGATGGTTTGATATGCGCAAATGAAAGGATTTGCTCAATGCCGGCTTCTGTAAAGTTCGAGAGGCCTATGGACTTTGTCAAACCGGCCTTGTAGAGATTCTCCATTGCACGCCAAGTGGGAGAAGGGTCAGAAGTGAGCTTGTGATTCAGGACATACTATTCATGTTAGCCAACGGAGATTTAACTGATAAGGTAACCCAACCTTCCCATCTGTACCAATTTTCACGCTGTGATCAGGGTTTCTTTCGACCGCTATCGGCCAGTGTATCAAGAAAGCATCGACGTACGTAGTTTGCAACATAAGGAGAGAGCGTTTTAAACTCCATTCCACATCTTCGGGTTCGTGTAAGTGGTTCCAAACCTTAGTAGTGATGAAACTATCTTCTCGCTGCACTGAATCATTTTGTGTAAGGAATTTTGTGAGAGCAGAACCAACTTCATCTTCGTTTTCATAAAATTGGGCGCAATCAAGATGACGATATCCCATATTTAGCGCATGTAAAACGGCTGTATGAGTCTCGCCATCATTTTTCTCCTTGGCAAATGTACCGAACCCAAGAGCCGGCATCTTGACGCCATTGTTAAGAGTAAGGATAGGAGGAGAGATAGCGGCGTCTTCAATTCCCATTTTAGATGGATGATTATTTACTTATGCAACGTTGCCCGTAACAATTCAATATAATACCATGAGAGACTTCCCAAGAACTTGGAGGATCATCAACTTCAGCACGAAGCATCAACCGAGCAACTTTATGACCCCTCTCTTATACAACAATGCATCTACAGCAATATTCAAGATAAACTGGCACCTTCTCAAGCATCCCCCAGCCAATTATTTTCCATAGTAAAACTTATCTCAATCAAGTTTTGTCAAAGGTGGAAAGAAAAAGAACGTGAATGCAAAATAGCTCCCAGCACAGATAGAAAAAATCACTGCATCTATATCTCTACCGCAGTGAATGATGCTTACCTGGAACATTAGGAACTAATAGACCAACTTGACCACACGGATGGATCTTTAGTTAACAGAGTTAGAAATACTAATATACGGGTATTGTCTTGCCCTCTCCTTTAAAGAGAGGGCGCAACAAAATGCGAATCTCTTCTACACCAAAAATCACCCGATTTCATCGATTTCAACGACGCACAACACAACGTCTCGATAGATCCGTCTCAAAATCATCGCTTGCAGAGATTTCTTCATGGGATTCAAGTTGGTGCCTTTTATTCTGCTCCTCCTCTTACTCCGAACTGAGGATCTCATTTTACCCTTCAGCCCCCCAACGCCCCTGCATACCTGTTGAAGTTGCCTGGACAATGAAATCGATGAATTCTGGTGATTTGGGGTGTAGAAAAGTGTCGCATTTTGCTGCGCACTTTCCTTAAAGGAGGGGTCTAGACGATACCCGCCGATTATTGGAATAGTGCTTTAATTTCCTAGGATAATAAATTGGAAAAGTTGAAAGTATATGCAACTATTACTTGGTGGAGAGTCGGACATTTATTGATCAGCTGCTAAAAATTCACAGGAGATTAAGGATATGAAGATTTATGTGACTGGAAAAATATCTACCTCAGAGAAATGTTCAGATCTAAGGCTATCTCCCACTTTGATGATATATCCTTGGCGATCTCTTCTAGTAGCTTCAAGAGAAAGATAAAAAGTCCAGAGAGGGAACGCGGGATACCGGAAGAGCTTCGAAAAAAAAATACAATGCAATTTGATATTGCTAAGACAGATCTTATCTATCTTGAAGTCTCTATGAAAGCTAGGAATTGGCCATTCATTTATGCTGCCAGATGGTACACAGGTGGATCCTTGCCAAAATTTCAAGTGGCTCCGAGTTTGGTTTGACAATAGAGTAGTCATTAAGCAGCATGTCACAACACGAGTTGCTCCAGAGAATGACAAGACTGACTAATACTGAGAGGACTAGATCTTATAGCCAAAAGATATTTATAACTGGCGTGAGGATCGCTGGCTTATCTGACTATGCTAGCCAAGACCAGAAGAAAGGGCAGAAAAGCTTTCCAGTATCCACAGGGTAAGTAGATATACCCGAATAGTTGATCTTAAAGTAGGTTTGGAAGGTTAATAAGAGCTATTTTGATTAGTCGTGTTTCTCGAGATAAATAATTATTTGATAACTGATAGGACATGGCTTTAATTGTGTCATACCCTGAAACTTCAAAAGTACTCTGAGCAGGAACAATTGCCTTATCCTATGGCAACAACACGTTTTTTGTCGCCTTTATTTTGCTCCACTTCTTCGTCAGATTCGCTCTCTCTAGATTCTTCCATAAAATCATCACTATTCCACTCGTCAATATCCATATCTTCATCTTCCTCTTTTCCACTTTGAGAATTTTTCGTCTTGGTCTTCTTCTTTTCGATATTTTCCTTTTGGATTTTCTTCCTTCTTTCTTTCTCTTGTCGTCTTTTTTCCCACATTTGATCAAGGGCCTTTACTTCCTCTCTAGATTTGTGAATATATTCGTGCCACATAATTTTTCCGTCACATACACCCTCTTCAACTTTGGTCATGCGCAGTCTCATCCTTGGTCCTAATTCAACGAGCTTAATAGCGCGTTTCTCTACTTTATTCGAGAGATCATTACTACTTCCGTCTTTATTCTTTCGTTCTTTTTGTCGCTTGGTCAAAACCTTTTTAACACGAGCATCGAATACTTCAACCTCTGCGTCACTCTCAATCTCACTCCCACTTGTACCATCGGTTATGTACCCCTCACCATCCCGACCGATCATATAGTCAGCAATATCTGCCATCTTCCCAAGGTTAGGTAATCCTCCTTTGCCAGACCTTCCTGCCCTTTGAGAGTTGATCAGTTTCTCTGCCGCATTAAGCCGCCGTAAAGGTTTTGATAAACCTGTAGATTTAGTGGTGATAGCATAATGGCGTAGGCTCAGTGTGTAAGTCCCATCGTTATCTTTGGCTGGTTCACGGTTTAGTAGCAGGACTCGCTTGATTGAAGAAAGTGGCGTTGTTTGCGGGGAGATGGGCGGAAATAGGGATTGAAATATTGTTGTTACCAGTGACTCTAGATGCCTAGGTACCTTGTTTTTAGAATCAGCCTCAGTTGGTGAAGAGGTAAAGTTATTCATGACAAGCTGTGGCGACTAATTAGCTGTAGCAGAAATATCTCAAATTGTACGCCTACCAATGGAGCTGTGACGTACTCTTTCACACCACCCTTAGGATGCCTTAATGACTTTCTAATGTCTTTGCACAAAGAATAGTTTTCAACTTGAAAATGTAGCGTGGGACCCCTTGGCGTTACAGCTAATCGCAAATTTGTATTGCCGGAGTCAGATCTCGAAAATAACATCAGATGAGTGACGCCTAAAGGTCCAGCCATGGTGAGGTAGTCTCGTAATCTGTTTGCTCTTCTTTCCTTCAGTCTAGCTGCCGTGTCTGGTGCCATCATCCGCCGCACATCTTTAACCAGCTGGCTGACACTAGGTCCAACTTCTCCAGCCCCAATCCGGATGACCATACTTTTAGGGGTATCCGATGATTTTGCGTTGGTTAATTTTCCGGAGGACCCATTGCTCGCGCCAATATGCGTTCTCTTCTTTACACGTCTTCTCGCCATAGCTTGGTGGTGTTCCGATTTTCAATCGGATAAACGTCGATTGGACTGGACTACCGTGGAAGAGGAACTCAAGTAGAATCGGCAACCTCAGTATTGGAACAATTGGATCTTCTGACTGCTCGCTCTTCAGTCAAGAATTCAGTGTTCCCTTTTGATGAAAATAATCCTTATCGGATGTTTCTGATAAGAAACTCAACCACAAAAATTTGCCAGCCTTGCTTAATTGCTTGCGCTAGAGACTAGTCAGCCTTGTACCGCAATGCACGCGCGTTTGGAAATATTTTCGATATACACGATCGAAGGGTGACAAACACAATTGTCGAAGCAAGATTTATCACCTTTTCTTTATTTAACCATCTAATCGAACAGAGACCTTTCCGATGCCTTCAACCAAGAAAAGGAAGCTAGACAGTACCCTGCCGTTACCTTCTACCGAAAAAATTTCAAAAAAAGCCAAGGAATCAACTCCAATACCGCCGCCAGATTCACCAGCAGCAAATCCAGTCGAAGAGCCATCTGAGGAAGCTGCCAAAAGCTTCAAAGATTTGGTGAGCATCACCGACATCTAGTCAGGGTTCACGGCTTACTGAGGATAGGGTATAGTTGACTCATTGTGCGATGCATGTACAGCTCTTGGGTACAAGGCTCCTACCCCTGTTCAGGCTCAATCAATACCCTTAGCTTTAGATGGACGGGACTTGATTGGCCTAGCGGAGACTGGAAGTGGAAAAACCGCAGCATTCGCACTCCCGATACTTCAGGCACTACTTGAAAACCCTCAACCTCTCTTTGGACTCGTCCTAGCACCCACTCGGGAACTGGCATACCAGATATCACAAGCATTCGAGGCCTTGGGATCGCTCATTTCAGTAAAATGCGCCGTAATAGTTGGTGGAATGGACATGGTACCACAAGCTATCGCGTTGGGAAAGAAACCCCACATCGTAGTGGCGACCCCCGGACGGCTGCTTGACCACCTAGAGAACACGAAAGGGTTTTCTCTAAGATCTCTGAAGTATCTAGTTATGGACGAAGCTGATCGACTTTTGGACCTCGACTTTGGTCCCATTCTCGATAAAATTCTTAAGGTTCTCCCAAGAGAAAGACGGACATATCTTTTCTCCGCGACGATCAGTTCTAAAGTCGAAAGTCTTCAGAGAGCAAGCTTAAAAAATCCCGTCAGAGTCAGCGTCAGTAGTAGCAAGTACCAAACTGTTACAACTTTACTACAAAACTATATTTTTATTCCTCTTATTCACAAGGACACCTACATGGTCTTTTTGCTCAATGAATTTGCTGGAAGATCCACAATCATCTTCACGCGGACTGTGAATGAAACCCACAGAATAGCTATTCTACTTCGATCACTCGGGTTTGGTGCTATTCCGTTACATGGACAGCTTTCTCAGTCAGCGCGGCTCGGAGCTCTCAACAAATTTCGTTGTGGATCTCGGGAAATACTAGTTGCTACCGACGTTGCCGCCCGTGGTCTGGATATACCTTCGGTTGACGTTGTTCTCAACTACGATCTACCACCCGACAGTAAGACATACATCCATCGGGTCGGTAGAACAGCACGAGCCGGAAAATCAGGTCACGCGATCAGTATCGTCACCCAGTACGACGTAGAGATCTTCAAGAGAACCGAGACGGCTCTCAAGATGGAACTCGAGGAATTCAAGACTGATAAAGAAGAGGTCATGGTGTTCAAGGCCCGGGTAGAAGAGGCCCAACGTCACGCGAGAAACGAGATGAAACTTCTGCACGAAGATCGTGGCAAAAAAGGATCTATCCTGAAGACCAAACGACCCAAAGAAGGTAGTGGCCTCAAACGAGGAAGAGATAATATGGATAGAGAAGAAGGCTAAAATTAAAGTGCCAATATATTTTATTCTATCGTGATAAGTTCAAGTCTGCCCTTGAATAAAATAAAAATCCATGTCTTGGACATGGATGACCTAGGTAGGACGATGACACTTGAACGCGTCTATATTGATGGAGATCGATAGCATGGAGACCTGTTGTAATTTCTCTTCTGGACAGAGTAACGATGGCTAACTTCTGGCAGAGTGTAATGGCACGAAAAACTTTGCACATAGTGGTAACGTGGTCTGGTCTCTGAATCAAACGAAAAAAGGGGTACTACGACCAAACCCGATTATTCTGTTACTGAAACATGATCCTGAGATCACTTGCTCTGCAGCTTGACTATTATAAATATATGTAGATTAAAGTCTAAGTTAATATGGCTATGAAGAACCCATTGAAGTTAGAGAATGTTTACACGAAGCTCTTATCTCTTCCGCGACTTGGTTTAGAGATTTTCCAAAAAGTCTGTTAACTAGTTTTGATAATTATAGACAAGAATTTTTAACTACAGGTAAATCGTATCAAAGATCATAGATGGGCGCTGCATATATGCAGAACAAGTACTTGATTGGTTCGGATGTTGTTTCGGTATGAGGGAAGCGCGCACTAAATGCAAGACTGATTTGATAAGGCACAATTTCGGGAATTCTGCGAGGTCCAATATGATTTTAAAAGGTGTTTCAAGTTGAGTCCAAGTGGGATGGATAGTAGTAGATCCTATTTCCAGCTCAATAACCGTGTGTTAAATCAAGATCCCAATTTTTTTCTGTAGCAAACTTCTAAGGCCTGAATCAGTCGTTAACAGTCTGGACTTTTAGTGGCGTCGCTTCTCTGCGGCTATATCTCAGTAACTTGGCCGTTAGTAATTTGTTGTAGGTTGATTTTCGTGCGAAGCCATATCCTGAACATGATTTTATTTTCCAGACGTTCAGAAGGGTAAGTTGATGTCACGTCACGAATCTAAAGGGAAGCGGTTGGTGAATCTGAAAGTATTTAATCCCTCTGAAATCATGGATCCGAGTTCCTCAACAGTTTTCCCGTGATAAACCCCATCATCTGTGATATCCGGTATGATAACTTCGAATAAATCTTTTACATTGAATAAGCCACCAATTGGTTTTCCCCAATGATAAGCATCACGTAAAATTTGATCTGGTCGACTTAGAGGATATAATGTGCTAGCTTTGGCACTAGGACCGAATAAATGTTCAGCCCCAGAGGTGACGACCACTGAATCGAAGATAGTGGCATCAGCAGACGAATATGTCATGCTGGTACTGTTTGTTAGAGATTCACCGATGATGATGGCCTTGAGCCCTCGGGTTGCAAATATTGTGGAGAGTTGTGTGGCTTGCGCCTGAGATAGGTTAGAATTTATGGATGTAAGTATACCAACTCTGAACCCAGTGATAGATGGCAATTTATTTCCATATATAGTCACATATTTAGTTGAAGCGTTCGTGTAGTATCCAGGTTCGGGTGAGGGGGGAGACATGCCGACAGCAGTAGCAACACGTCTGGCGATATCATTTGAGACCCTGTTCAGTTGCATCAGGATGTTCCTTTTTATATGATCAGATTTCAAATTTGAAACCTCAAACCGAATGGCGTTAATAAGAAACTGTTGCTCAGCGGGAATGAGCGAATTATAGAAAAGACGAGGTTGTGACCATACATCTGCAAAAGAAGACGCTATTTTTCGACCTAGAAAGCCTGAGACATAGCGAGTTGGTGTTGTGAAAAACCCGCGGCCAACTGTTTGATTAGCCTGTTTGGGGTTCCCAAAAGATAAGGTATTTGGTGAATAGGGCGCTTTGTTGGTGTGGATAAACATTTGGGCTGCACCGTCACGATTATTATTGTGAACTGCAATACGAGGACGGTTGATCGGGAGCTGTTCAAAGTTGGGGCCACCGTGGCGATTTAGTTGGGTATCCAGATATGAATAAATACGACCTTGAAGGAGAGCTATAAAAAGTCAGATCTCGCACCACACTAAATTTCTTAGTGTCTCAAAATTATACTTACGGTCATCAGAGAAATCCACCCCACGAACTATGTGTCCAGGTTGGAACTAGGTGTACGTTAGATTGATTGGATTAAATGTATAGCAATGGGGTTTAAGTACCATAATCTGCTCTGTCTCTGCAAAATAATTGGTGGGGTTTGCGTCTAGCTTCATAACACCAAGCATGGTTACAGGAACCAATTCTTCTGGGAGGAATTTTGTAGGATCTAGCAAGTCAAATCCATATGCCTGTACATCCTCTTCGTTCACGATTTGCACGCCAAGTTCCCACTCAGGTCCGTTGTTCGTTTCAATAGCATCCCACAGGTCTTGACGGTGAAAGTCTGCGTTCTTCCCTGAGAGTACCTGAGCTTCTTCCCAAACTAGACTTGCTTTGCCCTGCTTTGTCTTCCAGTGCCATTTGACTAGCTTGCTTTTTCCTTCATCGGTTACGAGACGCATAGTATGGACCCCGAATCCATCCATATGGCGATACGAGCGTGGTATTCCGTATCCAGACATAGCCCAGAACAGGGTATGAAGTGTCGATGGCTGTTGAGAGAAAAAATCCCAAGCGTTGTCGTGAGCACTTGCAGCTTGAGGAATCTCAGAAGCTGGCTCTGGTTTCACCGCGTGGATCAGGTCAGGAAAGAGGATCGCATCTTGGATAAAGAAGACGGGTATATTGTTTCCAACAATATCTAGAATTTAGTTAGCCTTGTAGACGTATAATATTATGTTGCACACCAAAATTTCCCTCGTCAGTGTAAAATCGAGTTGCGAAACCGTGAACATCTCGAACAGTGTCTGCAGAGCCTCGGGATCCTGCGACAGTAGAAAAACGGACAAAAACAGGTGTTTCTTTCCCTTCTTGATTCAGGAAGCTGGCAGCTGTTAGATTAGTCCAATTTCCGTAGCTGGTGAAGGTTCCGTGGGCACCTGGGAAGTTAGAGGTGGTAGATAAAATAGTTCAGGATATTCATTACCTGCACCACGGGCATGGACCGCACGTTCTGGTACCTAAGTTGGGTTTAATTAGTTTACGTATAACGAAAGAGAGCTATGACGACCCACCCGCTCATGGTCAAAGTGCTGAATTTTCTGGCGAAAAATAAAGTCCTCAAGAAGAGTGGGACCCCGTTCCCCAACCTTTAAACTGGTATCATCTTGAATAGGTCCCCCAACGTCAGATGTGAGATATGAGTCTGAGTCATCAACCTTAAATTGATCGAGGAACTCTGAGTTAGTGTTCCGCACCTCCAAAGGATGGTCGGCTTCTCTCAGGTTATCATTCGCACCGTTCATAAAGGGGCAGGCCGCCGTTGCGAGACCTGCTAAGGCGAATGAAGCCCATAATTTGTACCACATTCTCAGAAGTTTTCGACAGGATATAACCTCGAATTTGGAATTTCACGACTATTTGGAGGTCTTTATATGTTTTCACAATCCATGCCAGGTCAGAAGATCTCAAAAATGGACCAAGAGAATTAGCAGTTGAGAAAGTTGTAGCGGAAAGGGAAAGATTGAGAACAAAGTGCCGATTGGCGTCCGCGTAAATTGATTTCTCATTCTCGAGCTAAGGTTTGAGTGATTAATTGAAGATTAACCATGGCTTTAGCTTAAGTTAAGTACTAGAGCTTAGTAGTTAAACGCGCGAAGTAACTAGCTCATGAATAGAGCACGAAGCCCTAGGCATGATCAGAGTCATGGCCTGGCTTGACAGATCAAAAGGGTATAGCCGAATGCTTGAGCTTTTAAAATAAAATAAGAAAGTAGGGTTGATTGGATGATCCCAATTTTTCAAGACCTTTGGATGTCACTCTGACCCAACAGATTCTAGTTATGAGGTGGATTCAGTGACATTAAGGTCGGCTCGGCATTTTGCGTTTTCAGCCAAAACGTCATATTGAATTCTGATTGATGACAAAGCGAACAAAACGATTGGTCAAATTGCCACGATTACTTACTATCGCCATTCCTGATAAATACCGGAAGTTAATAAAAAGACCGAAGCTCCTTAGCACCAGTTTTGGCACAGAGATTGGTAGCCTCCGAGGTGCTGGGATTTACTCTGCGTTAATATTTGCCATTAATAGGACCCTTTTCTTCATATAATTACATTTTTACACATAAATCTCCCGATTGTGATGGGTTTTTCCCTCAGAAGGCTCCACCGATTATGATGCCCATGATGTATTGTCACAACTTGAAGTAAGTTAGTTCCACACACTATTAACCTGAACTGATGACAGGAATTTCAACATTTACCTCTAGCATAAATAGCAATAGGTAACTTTAGAGGGGTTCAGTGAGCTTCTCAAGTGATTGAACAAGGTTTTAACTGACGTACTTAATCGTAGAACAAAATCACGTGCAGATGAGATTTAGCTGAATCAAGGATATCGATCGGTAAATTGATTATCCACGCGCAAAAGTTGTGGCGAGTTTGCTGAGTTTCGCTTATCTCGCATCTAAAATCATAACTTATACTATCCTCAGCCCGAATAAATGTAAAATCTGCGTTGACGCGGCCAGTTCTCATGCAAGTGCAGAGCCTAATACTGGGTCAAATCGTCGCCCAAAGTACCGCCGCTCTGACGCAGAGAAGCGGGGTCAAAAATGTGAGGAAACTCAGAGAGAGCGATTCCTCCCCCGACGTTGAGATAGATATTCATTTTTCTTTCATTTCATCCTCATCCATATTCGACGCCTGCTGACAGTCTCCTGATATCATTTTGGACGAAACCAATACTATTGTTGACCACAGTATCAATGACTACTTACCAATGTCGCAACAGAAAATCGAGTATCGACCAAATCTTGGATTGGAAACGTCCGTTCAAAGAATCTCTTTATTGATCATGACTAATGCCACCAAAGTTTCAATCCAACGATTGAGTCGTTTGGATTCCCAGGCTTTGCGCAGGAGCAACCAATTCTAGAGTCGATGCCTCCGCCAGAAATGTTCGTTCCAAGAATCCCTTTCTTTATTGATCCTCACTACAGGTTATGTCCAGAGACCAATTTTTCGACGAATCCGTGAAGCATCAGTACAACAAGACCACCGGTCAGATGTTTCACGGAGCCATCTACAATAGCAGGAAAGCATTTAGCACGTTTTGGGAGAAGAACTGGGAAAATATTAATAAAGCACTTAGGAACAGCATATCCTTCCGCAGGTTGATTATTTTATGCGATAGGAGCGGATGAATGGACGGATCTCCATGGTTCCAGTAAGACAATACTACTTGCCACAGTTCGCAAGAGATACGGGCAGACTTGCAGCAGCGCTAAATATCAGCGATCCGATGGCCTCTTACTCCCTGATCTTAATCTGATCGGGCATGTGTGGATACATGTACATGTACTTCCGAATTGGTTGAACTGGAGCAACCCTGCTAGTGCCCGCCTATAGCCTAGCACCCCTGTAATATAATAATGTTGAGAATAGGATTGTATAGATAGAGAACGACGAAGAACGGGAGGAGGATAATAAACAATCTACTTATCTGACTTTCGTACTGATCAGTTTGTGAATCTAGTACGGCGAGTCTCTAGTGGATAGTAATCCGTTAAAAGTGCACAATTACCCACACATGTCTGGAGCTGGATGAATACAGTGGTACCAGGGTAAGTTAACTAACTGGTCATTTACAGGGGTTTTTTTGCAAATCATTATCCATATTAGGTAGTTTTCAGTGATAATCTTGTCTAAGCGAGGCCTAATGCGGGAAAGCTCCAAACTCTATTCCAGAAAAACTCTAAAATAAGGTGAGAGAATTCGTGTCCGACAGAAG